>JAPKLW010003696.1:0-37219 GCA_026898455.1 Plectranthus barbatus
AGAACAGAAATCATGGAAATTAAAAACCCGTGGTGTCTTCAATCTTCAATTCCTGGTGTGCTCTTCAAGTTCCCCTGATTTTGCTGTGAATTCTAAACTTTCTAATCTCAAAAATTGGAAAAAGGAACCTTGTTTAGGTTCAGGGACGTCCTATTTATAGTTGGGGCTTTTTAAATCTCCAAAAGATATAGTTTTGGGCTTCAGATTCGTCAGAATACGTCAAATCGTGACAAAATCGGCGATTCGGGCTGCCCGATCGGCGACCGCCGGTTGTGAATATGGGTCGCCGATCGTGTGTCGAAACTTGGTGAGAAATTCCGCAGAATCGGCAACCCATCTACATGACCGGCGATCGCCGGTTGTGTCATTTGGGTCGCCGATCATGCGCCGTGAGAAATGGCTGGAAAATCACAATCGGCGACCCATCTACATGACCGGCGATCGCCGGTTGTGTCATTTTGGTCGCCGATTTCGTCTCGAACATGATTTCGGCGAACTCTTCAGTATTTTCTGACTCTTTCCTCTTTCTGGTGCAAGCTAGCATCGATTGGCCCCAGGGTACTTGGTCAAATCTTGTAAACAACTCAGATGTGCGTGAAATCTGCATAAACAACCACAAACCAGACCAAACGTAGTAATTCCTAAAAGAATATGGATAATGTATGAAAACACCACGTAATAATCCAATCTAAATTCAAAAGTGAGCAAATCCACATCAGTAAAATGCACAAAGTGAGTGTTTATCAACGTTTAGGTAAGCATATCCATTTTAGGATGGTGACATTCCCTGAGGAGCTCACAAGGTTCATTATGCTAAACCCTGTAGGTTGAATTATTTAATTCAGGCATAAGTGAAAAAGAGTGAGAGGTATTACTCTGGAAATAAGAGATTAATTAATTTTGGCTGATTGTCATAAGCCAAATTAATTAATGAATGTCTAAAACCTTAAATATGTGGATCATGTTAGTTTGGTGCAACCTGTTCCTAATAATGTGGTAATAAAGGGGCGAGTCAACATTGTTACCGTGGTGAAGGTTAAAACAATGTTTTATTAATTAATTATGTTCTGGGTTGAACAAGGAAGAATTAATTAATAAAGAGGGCCCATATTTGCTTCAGGCCCATGAACTGCTCAAGCCCATTAGGGTTAGGGTTTCTCAAAACCCTAACACTATATATAGGCCTTCTCTCTATCACGTTATTAAGAGTTTTTCAGTATTGCACGAAAATTGAGAGAGAACGGCTGCTGATCCAGAGGGAGAAACTGATCGATTTCTCCAGATCTCAGATCCAACTTGGTAGATAATCCTCACCAGATTTCCAAGGAGCAAGGGAACAGATCAGAAGATCAGATCTGTAGGAACAAGTGTCCACTGCCATTGTTCAGATTCAGATCCAGATTTACTTCATCGTTTTATTCTCCGATCTGCATCTGTAGATCAAACGTTGAAGATTAGGTATTCCTAATTCCATCCTCTGCAATTAATTTTGTAGGAGCAGGCATAGGTTCGCATGATTTATTTAATTGAAATTTATTCCTGATACCCTAAGAACGATCCTTGGCAAGAATTTAATTAATGGCAACTCATGTTGTCCATAGTAGACTCAAACCCTACACCATGATCCATGCTAATCCTGCAGGACCCGTTGCTAAGCGGGTACCTAAACAAACTTGTTAATTTTTGCAGGAGCAGCGTCCAAGAGCTAAGACATCAGACATGTCAAATGAATGGATCCTAGATAGTGACTGCTTAGGACACATGACGGGGTGAGAAGAATTATTCTCAGAACTTCAAAGAGTTCATGGCCCAACAGTCATGCTTGGTGATAATAGCAAAGGACGAGTGATTGGGAGAGGATGCATCGAGCAAGATGGAATGAGAATCATCAACGTTGCTCTTGTCTCCAACCTCAAACACAATCTACTGAGCATCAACCGATTGTGCGAAAATGGGTACAATGTTTATTTCATTAACACTGGGTGTGAGATTGTTGACAAGGCTACATGTGAAGTGAAGCTAAGAGGCATCCGCAAGGGTGGCCTATACATTGTTGATTGGCAAAGCGGCCATCAGCATTCCTACTTCGTAGCATTCAACAAGGAAGAAACAAATTGGCTATGGCACAAGCGGTTGACTCGTTTGAACTTCAAGACCATCAACTACCTAGCCAAGCACAATCTTGTCATGGGATTGCCTGAGGCGACCTTCACAAAGGAAGGCATATGCAAAGCTTGCCAGCAAGGGAAGCAGACGAAGGCATCCTTCAAAACAAATCCAGAGAAGGCCACTTCTGAGAGAATCCTTGAGCTATTGCACATGGATTTATTTGGCCCAGTCACTCCAGCCACTGTAAGTGAAAAGATTTACACTCTTGTGGTTGTTGATGATTTTTCCAGGTATACGTGGGTCAGACTGCTAAGGACAAAGGATGAAGTAAAACTCATCCTACCAGAGCTGATCCTAAAGGAGCAGAATAACAAAGAAGCCACCGTTAAAAGGATAAGATCAGACAACAAGATAGAGTTTTGCAACGGCATCCTAATGGATTTTTGCGCCAAAGCTGGAATCGGGCATGAGAAATCCACTTCAAGAACTACCCAGCAGAATGGACTAGCAGAGAGAAGGAATAGGACCTTAAAAGAAGCAGTGCGGTCCATGCTATCCGAATCTGAGCTTAAAGCAAAGTATTAGGGTGAAGTAGTCATGACTACCTGCTACACTCAAAACAGGAGTGCGATCAATGGAAGATTCAACAAAACTCCATACGAAGTGTATAATGGTCGTAAGCATTCTCTCACTCATCTTCGTGCTTTCGGTTTAACATATTATATTCATAACAATGGAAAGTCGAAGCTTAACACTTTCTCGCCTAAGTCTAATAAAGGTGTGTTCGTTGGATATGAACATCCTACTCACAAAGGTTATAGAGTGTTAAACAAGACGACTCAAGTTGTGGAAATAACATGCAATGTTATTTTTTATGAGTCTACTTTAGTGCGCAAGATTATAAGAGAGCAAAAGGATGAAAATCATTAGACTAATGATGTCCATGGTCAATCTGGCTTGAACTCTTTAGAAAATATGCAGATTGATTCTACTAAGTCGATGAATGATTGTAATCCAGCACAGACGCACTCAGCAGGTGACCAAACTGCTGAACAAGCCAGTGATGCTAACGATCATGCTGAGGCCTCCAAACAAATTTATCTTAATGATAATTTGGAAATTATGGGATCAATTGATGAAGATGATGAAGAAATCCCAAATCCAGGACTAGATGCTGAAGAAAGGTTGGGCGGTGTTGAGGAGATTGCCAAGGACGATGCTGAGCATGTGGATGCTGAGATTCCATATGTTGAGATTCCAAATGCTGAGATTCAAGATGTCGAGATTCAAAATGTTGAGGTACAAAATGCTGAACCTCAGGTGATTGCTGAGGAAAATGATCTAGCTGACAACAATCCAGCAGACGATGCAGGCGTTGAAACCCCAGCACCTAGAAACCCAAAACCAAGATGGCTACGTGATCACCCTCTAGATGCTATCATTAACGACATCAACAATCCAATAAAGACGCGACATGGAAATGCAATGCTAGCATGCTACATATCGCATGAAGAGCCTACAAAGATTGAAGATGCATTACAATCTACAGATTGGGTGAATGCTATGCAGGAGGAGCTAGCTGAATTCACGCGCAATCATGTCTGGGATCTAGTAGACAGACCCGAGCATCAAAGCATCATTGGAACGAAGTGGGTCTTCAAGAATAAGAAGGATGAATCAGGAACGGTCATCAGAAATAAAGCACGTCTAGTTGTCAAAGGATACAGACAATGCGAGGGAATCGATTATGATGAAACATTTGCTCCAGTAGCCCGACTGGAAGCAATAAGGTTATTTCTCGCATATGCTGCTCATAATGAATTTTCAGTATTGCAGATGGACGTGAAAAGTGCTTTTCTTAACGGTGAGCTCAAGGAAGAGGTATATGTTGAGCAACCACCGGGCTTCGAACAAGGAAACCAAGTCTATAGGCTCAGGAAAGCCTTATATGGTTTGAAGCAGGCACCACGGGCATGGTATGGAACTTTGTCCAAGTTTGTACTGTACAATGGTTTCAAGAAAGGGAAGATTGATCAAACTCTCTTACGAATTAAGGATGAAGGAAGTATATTACTTGTGCAAATATATGTCGATGACATTATTTTTTGCTCTAAGAATCCAACCTTGGTGAAAAGTTTACAGAGCTAATACAGAGTAACTTGCAGATGAGTATGATGGGAAAGATGTCTTACTTTCTCGGACTCCAAGTTCAGCAATCTAGTGAAGGGATCTTCATACATCAAAGGAAATACACAAGAGATCTCATTGCTAAGTATTCCCCAGTTAAGACCAAGAGCTTAAGGATTCTTATAAGCACGAGCTGCCAAATTTCCCTTGATGAAGGAGGGGAAGCTGTGAATCCTACGCTTTATATAGGTATTATCGGTTCTTTACTTTATCTAACGGCTAGCAGACCAGATATTTCCTATGTCGTAGGAGTTTGCGCGAGATATCAAGCAAATCCCAAGAAGTCACATCTAGATACTGCTAAGCGGATAATCCGATACCTCAAGTGCACAGAAGGTCTAGGAATTTGGTATCCAAGGTATGATGGGCTAGCACTCAGCGGATATTCAGACTTTGGAGGATGAAAGATCAATCGGAAAAGCACGAGTGGCACCTGCCAATTTCTAGGACACAGGCTCATAAGCTGGTTTAACAAGAAGCAGCACTCGGTGGCAACGTCTACAACAGAAGCCAAATATGTAGCTGCCGCAAGTTGTTGTGCTCAAGTATTGTGGATTCGGCAGCAACTAAAAGATTATGACATTCGTTCAGAATGCATGCCAATCTACTTCGACAACAACATTTCTAGGTGCATCACGAAGAATCCTTTTCATCAGTCCAGGACAAAGCACATCGATATTCGACATCATTTCATAAGAGATCATCAAGAGAAAAATGATATCGATGTTCAATATATATGCACAGAAGATCAGCTTGCAGACATCTTCACCAAACCTCTTGCTGAGGCCAGATTCAAAGAACTATGTCCGAAGTTGGGCCTCATGGAATTAGAAGAAGCTGTGGATGAATGAGTTCAAACTCTCATTCTTTCTGGATTTCTAGTTTTCTTGGATTTCTAGTTATTTTCAGAAAAGATGGATCTTGTTGCTAAGAGACAGTTGAATTTGGTTCAAACTATCCCAGCTTTCGTTTTTAAGTTGCTAAATCTTCTTGTTGAGAGACAGTTGCTAAGCAAAGAGAAAATGAATGCTCAGTCCAAACTCTCAGCATTTCATCAAAAATGCTAAGCTATAATATTCAACAAGTGGATGCTAGAATTTGAATGCTAGGAAATGATTGTTGAGTCCATGCTGTCAGCTGTCAATATATGGATGCTAGAATTTGAATGTTGAGTCCAACATCTCAGCAGTTTATGTGCTTGCTAAGGATCCCAATGCTAGTTGATTGCTGAGTCCAAGCTCTCAGCAATCTTCGACTCTCTCTCAGAAAGTCAAAGCGCGAATATTTTGAATTTCAAATCCACTAAGTGTGTATGACACAATGCATTTAATGCGTGCAACAGGTGGTGACGAACCAGGAGGCGACACGTCACAAGCACTCAAGTCCATAGGGGCATGGGATACCATACGAAACGTCTCCGAATTCCTGAACCGTCGATTGAATTTGAAGCGCTAATTCCCCCAACCGTTGGATCAATTACTCAGAAGGTACATAAACCGCACTTCGTCAATTTCTAAACCTTCTAAACTTTGAATCCCTAGAATTCTTAGCATTCAAGCATCTAAACTCTCTCAATTCTCAAATTCTCAACGATGTCTACCAATCCTAAATCCCCCACTTGCTCCCACATTTCCGATTCACCTCCCCGAGAGTCCTCTAAGGATGGAACAAACTCCTATTACGGCCATGCCACTCCACGAAAGGCATGCACCCGAATTTACCTGGATTGTCAAAAAGGATGATATCGAAGACAAGATTCCGTACGCTCGTCTGGTAACCTTAGAGAAGAAGAAGGAGCAGTCTGGTCTCTCAAATGCTCAAAAGAGTGCCAGACAGGTAATGAAGGACCAAATCCTTTATACGCCTCTTGCTGTTCTGAATTTTCTAGATTGGGTAATGGACACCTTGGCGAAGGAACAGGTGGTCCAATACCTGTATGCTGAACCTCTGAGGTTTCAACCTAACATGGTGTTTGAATTCTATGCACGGGCAATTATAGTAGATAATTCCAAGTCTTTTACGACTTCTGTTTTTGGAACACTCATCACGGTGAGTGCTGATGTACTCGTGAAGAAGTTTGGGCTTCGCAACTCCGGCCAACATATTTCAAGTTACAAAGTCACCAAGACGGAGGAAATGGAGGCTAGGTGGAACCTATGGAAGAAGCCTGACTTGGGCAAAGACCGTCAAAGGAAAGAAATTACTTGGAAGGTGGCAACACCAACCAATCAGTTCCAGGAGGATTTCAGACTCCTTGATGATCTTGTAATCAAAATGTTTCAGTGCAATGTTGGGTCATACTCCTAACTGTCTACGAAGAAATACGACGTGATGATGGCGTTGGTTGATGGAGTTCAAGGGAACTGGGCTGAATTCTTTTTCGAGCGATGGTTGAACCATGATGGAGGGGACATTCACGTCCAATGTGAACTTCAGGCTGAAGGTCAGCAAGTTCATTGAGATGTACTTCCACAAGTCCAAACTTGACAGTTGTGAGACACTATCCCCTACTGATTTAATTCCTTAAACCAAGAAGAAGCCAGCTCTTTCAGACACTTCTTGCCTACGAGTTCTCAAAGGAAAATCAAATGTCAACCCCAAAGAACCCACATCTGAGAAGGACGAGGATCCAGCCACATTAACAACTCAACAAATAGAGCATGCAATCCCTCTAACTCCTGAAGAGATTGTCGCTGCAAGGAAGGCCGCTGAAACAGAGAGGTGCTTCCAAGACATCGCAGATATTGACAAGCTAGGAGAGCTTCCTGCTGAAAAATTGGGTCTGCTTCCTGCTAAGATTCCCAAGAGGAAGAGATCAGATGTTGATACACCTGAGAAGCCGTAGTGGAGAAGGAGACTCGTCAAAGCCTCTGAAAAACCTTCATCTGCTGAGCCTGGTGCTGAGGAGCCAGAGCAAGAAAGTCCACTCTCTGCTCAACCACTTTCTGAACGATTAAAAGTTATAAGGGAAAAGAATAGAAAGAGGAAGCGGAACAAGCAAAAGCAGGAGAGAAGGGCCTTCCAGAAGGAGATGGAGAGAATCACATTTGAGGTGAGGGACCGAAATTTCGAGCAAGTCAAGGAAGCTGCTGACGAGCTTGCAGCTAGGAAAGCTGCTGAAGAGCTTGCAGCTAGGGAGGCTGCTAAGCGACAGAAAGGGAAAGGAAAGCAAACCACAGAAATTCCCACCCCTATGCTAGATAAAGATGCTCTGTCTGATAAAGAGCTTAACAAATTGTTGGGATTAGGAGTGTTTGATGCTCCTGCGCGTCCTCAAAAGGGAAGCTTTTTCATTAGGGAGCCTACTGTTGCGCAAGGTGATAGCAGTAGTGCTCAGCCTGAAGGACGACAGGATGTGCATGCTAGAGGTTCTGGCTCAGGTTTGAATGATGAGCAGAAGGCTAGCATTGTTGTTGGTGGAGCTGAGGGTCAGCATGCTGAGGAGAGGCCCAGCAATGACATTCCGACCGCTGCTGAGCCAGAGCAGATACCAGAGGAGGACGAAGACCAGAGCTTTATAACAACATGCTATTCCGACTCTGATTCAGATGGAGAGTCCGATAGGTCTTTGATGCCCGATTTCTTCGCAAAATCCCCACAGGCGCACATCAGATGCTGAGAATTCCTTTCAATGGACTTCATTGACGACGATTCAAATGAAGGAGAATTGCGCAATGGTGTGCTCCAGTCACCTTCGACGATGAGGTAAACTCTGACCTCTTTGAATGGACTGCTGAAATAGAAGACTTTGTCTCTGTTGAGGTAGAGAGGGATATCTCTTCTGTATTTTCTGCTAAATTGAAGGAGGGCACCAAGGAAGGGAAGGTGTTAGGTAGTGAGCTGAGGAGGTGGAAGAAGTTTTATTACATCATGCATGAATTGTGATTTGAAGAGCGGATGTTGTTAGCGGCCAGGAGAGGACTTAATTATTGGCGCAAGGAAGAGAAATGGGCTAATGACTGGATTGATCAGCCGCCTTGCACCAAGCAGTTCACCGATAAAGAAGTCTTGGCTCGACTACAGGCAATCCGCGGTCATCGCATGTTTTCAGACTCTCAATCATTGCCTAAATCAAACTTTGCTCCAGATGGCAACTCGGATGCTCACATTCTGCTTTCTAAGCGCCAAGCCAGAGCTGCTGCTGAATACAGACGGCGACTGGCCGCATATGAAGCTAAGAAGAAAGAAAGGTTGTTGGCTAGGTTGGCTGCTGATCATGAGCAAGAAGAACTGGAGAAGTACAAATGCCGAGAGTTGGTCATATATGCTATAATACAGAGGAGAAAATGATTGTTCATTTTCTGGAGGATGATATCTCGGAAGTAATAAAAGCTTCGCGCGTTGCTGAAGTGGAAGAAGCACGAAAAACCGAACTTGCTAAGGCCGTGGAAGAGGCCTGGATAACAGAGGAGGCTGAGCGCATAGAAGAAGAGGCCAAGTACATAGAGGTACACAAAAAAACTGCTATGGCATTGGAAGAAACTGCATAGCATAAGGCTGATACTCATGAGTCTACTGCGAGCAGAGAGTTGGTGCTAGCAGATTCCTCAATACATGCCCAACCTGTTGCCGATGTAAGGAAGGAACTTGCGGACGTGAGAGGAGAAGTGTCAGGTGTAAAGCACGATATGGAGGTCATGAAGGTTAAAGTAGCAGAATCCCAGCAGCAGATTGCATCAAGTGTTCAATCTTTCTCCACTACCGTTTTGGCGGCAATCAAAGAGGGGAAAGAAAGGCGAATTGTTGAGGCTGCCAAGAGGAAAGAAGTAGAAGAAGAAGAAGAGATAGCTGCTAAGGAAGAAGAGCGCAGGCTAGCCGAGGAAGCGCTGAAGAAAAAGGAGATTGAACTTAAGCTCAGAAAGCTTGAAATGAAAAATATAAAACTTGCTAAGAAGTTGGAAAGGGAGGCTGCAGAAAGGGAGGCAAACAAAACGCTCCATGACAAATTTCTGAAGATGGTTGTTGCGAATTATTGTGTAATTCTCCCTTTAGGATCAAATTTGTAATAGGTTTTGTTGAATCAAAGCCTTAGCCTTTGGTCGATCATTGCTGAATTCTAGCATAGTAGATCATATCTTGTAATGTCCTGTATAGGCCAAGTATTGAGTTGTAATAGAGTAGTTTGCTAGAAGCTCTCCCAGCAGACATCGAAGAATGCTATATGCTAGAAGACATATAATAGCAGAATGCTAAGGAGGTAGCATTTGCTAACGTCCAGCAGATCATCGCTAAAGTCACTAGCAATCAAGTGCCAAAGAGAATGATTGCTAATGTGTTAGCAATCATATACTAGAAGGAGAGACTACTAAAAGGCACATACTCAGCAGTCTGAAGAAGATTAGCAGAATGCTAAAGGAGTCAGCCTTTGCTAGCTTATAGCAGATTGCTAAAGATAGCAATCAGAAACCAAAGGAATCAAGTGCTTAACTTTGTTGAGGCGTCAGTAGTCAGATACATAACTAGCAGAATGCTAAGGATACCTATCTAGCAGATCGTGTTAAAGGAGCATAGCAGAGCAAGACAGTCAAAAGCAAATGTCATACTCCCGTTCTGACAAAAATACACACGAAGGACAAAGCTTTCCCGAAGTAGTTTGGAAAGTACTGTACAACGCCAAAAACAAATGAAAAAGTCAAACCACTCTTGGACGAAGGAGCCGTTGTGTCTAACGGGTATGGAGATTCAATGTTTGAATCTCCAAGTATAAAAGACAAGTCCAAAAGTGAAAGACAACTACTGCTTCTATCACTACCGACATTCGCAAACATCCTAAGTGTGAGATTCCTTTGACAAAGCAAACAAGTGAAAAGTAGTTAGTTGAGAGCACAATATAAAGAGTATTCAAAGCTTTCAACAACCAAGAGTGTCTTCCATTGAATATCTGACACTTCTTTTTAGAGATTCCTTAACTTCGGTTGAGAATCTTCAATCATTGGGATACCTTCCATCCTAGGAAGATCCAACAATCATTTCTGAAAGGGATTGACTTTGACGGGCATTAGCCGCAAATCTGAAAAGTTCAGAAGCAAACTATAAAAGCATCACGACAGCGTAGGACAAGTTTCATGAAGGTTTAGCCCTTGACTTGGCCGAAGCTGTGATCTGAGAAGGACAAAGTGACAGAGGATTGCTTTGCCGTGGCCGGTTCGAAAGTTCACCGCCTACCGCAAGTGTTCGGCGATTCCTTGTATTTCATTTACTTTTCTAGTAAAATTCTTAGCAATTCGGCTAAGGAGTGGACGTAGATCTGTTTGGATCGAACCACTATAAATATTGTGTTCTCTTACTCTTTTGTTACTCACTATCCTAAGTTGATTTGAAACCTAGCAACAGAGTTGCTAGTGTATATCTGTAAAGAGACCTTAATCATACCTTGAGCATAAACAACTGTAAAAAATGTAAGTGCAAGTGACTTTTACTTATTCCGCTGCATTTCATGTTTCTGTTTGAACACGACGACTCTGATAAATCAGGACCAACAATGGTCATAAGCAAATCTGACGAATATGATAAGAGGCCAACTCCCGACTCCTGAAGCTATATTCGAAATGCTAACAAGTTTCTGTATATTTTTCTTTTTCAGTCTCATTGTACTTGTAAACTCTCAAATCATATATATGAAACTGAATCAGATTTAGACAATTACTCATTGTCCAAATCTGACTTTTTGCGTGTCTTAGTTGATATAGACTATTCGTGTATTCAACGAAATTGCATGTGTATTGTCATGTGAATGTGTGTGCTGAGTTATATATCTTTTGATTGGTGGTAAATGTTGGCTGTTTGATTGGGTGCTAGACTCTCAAGCATACTCCTAAGAAGCATTTTACTTGTTCTTATTCGAGATTATTTCCCAGCTTTTCTAGGATCAAGTTGGTTAAATTTTTAGTTAGATGGCTAGACTAGATCTGATACTTGTATTAGAATTTCTTGTAAACTCAAAAAATTTTCCTTCTTAGATTCAACAATTGCTATTAGGCTTTGATCGCACCAAATAGGGGGAAATTGTTGGGAAATTATTCCTAGATTTATGTTGTAAATTTCCCTTTAGATCAAATTGTAAAGGTTTTGTTGAATCAAAGCCTTAGTTATTTTGGTGGATCATTGCTGAAGTGTAGAATAGTCTAGCAACTCAATTCATGTAAAGTCCTGTTTAGGCTATATTTCGAGTTGTAATAGATTAGAAGTGCTTGCAAAAGATTGCTGAAGGATTCAGCAATTGAAACGAAGGAGATCAGATTCCAAGCAACTTCGAAAATTCTGGATGCTAGGAGCGTTCTCAGCAGTCATGAAAATGTTGGCTACTAGAGACGTCAGCAAACAGAAATGACTACTAAAGAAGTAGTAGTCAAGTGCTGAGAAAATTGACTGCTAAGAAGGTAGTAGTCATATGCTGAGAAGAACGACTGCTGGGAACATTTAATCAGCAGTCAGAAGTATAGAGTTAGCAGAATGCAAAAGGAGTCAGCATTCACTAATACTCAGAAGATTGCTAGACGTTGTAGCAATCAGGAATGAAGAAGCAAAGCACTGAATACGCAACTGCTGAGGAGTCTAAAGAGTTAGCAAAATGTTCCCAGCATTCTCCCAAAGAATGCTAAGCAAGGAAATATCAAATAACGACTCCTAAGACTACCGTTCTGACATAAGGTACAACCAAGGATGAATAGCCTTCCCGAAGTAGGTGAAAAAGCACTGTACCACGCCGGAAAGGACGAAAAAGCAAGTAACTCTTTTGGACAAAGTGAACATTGTATCTAACGGGTCTGGAGATTCAAAGTTTGAATCTCCAGATATAAAAGAGAAGTCCAAAACAGAGAGAACGACCACTGCTCATACAAGCTCATACAAATCGCGAAAGACCATTATTGAGAGATAACCTTTATAAGCGAACAAAAGCAAAAGAGTAGTCAGTTTAGAGCACATTAAAGAGACAAGGAGAATCTCATGCTCTCAACAGCAAGTGTCACACATTGAATATCTGACACTGCATTCAAGAGGAGATTCCTTGACTTTATTCATGGATCAATCATTGGGATAACTTCCATCCTGGGAAGCATCCAGCAGTCACATCTTTGAAAAGAGATTGACTAAGAGGGGCTGCTGCCAAAAACCCCCAGAAGAGTTCTGGAAGGAACTTTAAAAGCTTCCATTACAGCAAGGTTAAGTTTTACGAAGGTGTCGCACTTGACTTAGCCGCAACTGTCGAAAGATCAAAGTGACGGAGGATAGCTTTGCCGTGGCCGGTTCGAAAGTTCACCGCCTACCGCAAGTGTTCGGCGATTCCTTGTATTTCGTATACTTTTCCAGTGAAATTCTTAGCGATTCGACTAAGGAGTGGACGTAGATCTGTTTGGATCGAACCACTATAAATATTGTGTTCTCTTACTGTTTTATTACTTATTGTCCTAAGTTGAGTTGAAACCTAGCAACAGAGTTGCTAGTGTATATCTGTGAAGAGACCTTAATCATACCTTGAGCTTAAACAACTGTTAAAAACGTAAGTGCAAGTGACGTTTACTTATTCCGCTGCATTTTGTGTTTCTGTTTGAACACGACGACTCTGATAAATCAGGACCAACAAGTGGTATTAGAGCAGGAGGTTGAAAGACCGACTGCTTCTGAGTCGCTTTAAGACCAGATCTATCTTTTCCTTGCGTTGTTACTATTGTGTCTTGTCTGTCTAGCTCAGGAAGTTACTTAAGGCGTGAACAAAATGTTGAACCATACGCTTGGGAAGTACACAAAGGAGAATTTCAAGTCATGGAAGAAGCTTGCTCTTATACAGCTTCAAAGCATACATCCTGAAATGGCAGATCTACTTGAGAGAGGTCCAATAAAAATTATGAAAGCTAACACTTTTGTAGGACCACCTGCTGCTGATGGAGAAGAACCAATACCCCAAATGGTTCCAAAGCCTTATGACGAGTACACTACCGAGGACAAAAAGAGAGCCCAGTTGGAACATTTGGCAAAGAAGCTAATCATTGACTCTCTACCAAAGTTGATGGTTGATAAGGCGCTTGACTTTGACACGGCCAAAGAAATGTGGGACTATGTCTGTGAATCTTCCCAAGAAACAGACCAGATGAAGCGTAACAAGCTACAGGTAGCTGTTGACAAATATGAATCCTTCTCTATGATTGCAGGTGAATCAATACAAGCCATGGAAGAACGATTCAATACCATTATAGGAGAGCTTCGCAATCTGGGCAAAAAATATGAAAATGGGGAGATGAACAACAAGATTATCTCTAAACTAAATCCAAGGGATGATTTGTTTGCAAAGATGACGAGCTTGAGGTGAAAAAGACCTCAACAACATATCTACATCCGAGGTATTTTCTCAACTTAAAACTCACGAGTTTATCATACAGCAATTGAAAAAGAATGAAGCGGCCGTGGCACAAGCTTCATCAACACTCGCTACTAACTCTGAGGATCTAGCATACTTTGCTAAGAAGGACTTCAACAAGTACAAGATGAAGAAGCCCTTTTATAATCAACAGAGACCTGCTCCAGCGTCACCAGCAAAGGAGGTTGTTTCAACCTCAGGTTCTCAACCTGTTGATCTGAAGATCAGTGAGCTGGAAGAGTAGATGAAGAAACTTCAGAAGTTGACGATGGAAGCTAAAGCTGAGAAAGAGGCCAAAGAAATCCAGCAATCATCATCTACCCGCTCAGTAGAGCGAAAGCCTAGGACGTGCTTTGAATGTGGTTCACCAGATCATTTAAAGCATGAGTGTCCGAAAGTCAGCAAAGAAGAAAAAGAGCGTCTGAAGCAAAGATTTGAAAGACGTGCTGTTAAAGCAGTCACCAGGGCACTGCTGACGAGGACAGAGGCTCATGATATCCCCGAGAATGATGAGGAATATTACCTTTCTTCAGAAGAAGATGATGAAGAAGTCATGCTAGTCTTGATGGCCAATATTGTTGATGATAAGTTCGCTGATGCCGGTACTGAACAGAATGCTGAATTGGCTCTAGCAGTTGATGATAATGAGGTACTATTTACAAGCATTCCTAGTTTTGCAACTATCGAAGAGTCGGAGGAATTCTCTTTAGATTCTGAGGAAGACTATCTCACGAAACTAAATGTAGAATTCTCAAAAATGTATGAAATCAAGAATGCTATCATTGGGGAGAACACCTCATTAAAACTTGAAATTACATCTTTGACCGAGGAAATTGAAAAAATAAGGTCCGAAAATGAGGAATTTTCAAAACTCAAAGCTGATTACTCCAAATTGTCTGAGAAATTTCAAAATCTTGAAAAGGAGAATTTTGCTTTGAAAAGCAAACCCAAAGAAAATTGAATTTGTACATACACATCCAGCAAGGCAGTTCTAAATGCCATTGTTAGCCAACAGAGACATCATAATGATCGATCTTGTTTAGGGCTTGGATATTCTGAAAAAGCTACGCCTTCTAAGCAGAAACCAATCTCATTTGTTTCTGCCGGAACCATCATTGCTAACAAAGGAAAAGGAATTGTCACTGCTGAATCTTCAAATGCTAAGCCAATTGCTAAGCAGAAGAATGGATATCAGCAGAATGCGTCTGTTGGATCTCAGGAGAGGTCTACCTCAGAGACTGCTAAGTATTCGTCTACTATATCTCAGCAGAGGCCTCAATCAGGACCTGCTAAGCATACATCTACTGGACCTCAGCAGAGGAACCCAAGGATGAATGTTATGCACGAATCTGCTAAGCCTCAGCAGATGAACCAAAGGACGAATACCAAGCATGTATCTGCTGGACCTCAGCAGAGGAATCCTAGAGCATATGCTAAACCATATTCAGCAAGACCAAGGATTGCTGAGCGTTCTGTTTCCAACGCAATGGCAGCAAATCCTGACTTTCACAAGAGCAAGCAAGTTCATTACAATGCTGTAAGACGTATATATCAGCTGAACACACTACATAGGAGATACACCTATGTAAGGCCTGAGCCCAATTCTTTCATATTTCAAAGGGCAAGGAAGGATAAGCACACCACTGCACCTAGATATAACAATGTTAAACATGCTAAACCTAATGTCGAGAAAGTGGTGAAGGGTGAGATCAAGAGGAAAATCTTGAAAATCACTAAGATGTGGGTTCCGAAAGGAACTTTGATCCACGCTAATCCTGCAGGACCCGACGCTAAATGGGTACCTAAATCAACTTGATCAATTGTGTCGCAGGAACAGGATCCGGTGCTAAAACGTCAAGCATATCAAATGAGTGGATCCTTGACAGCGGCTGCTCCGCACATATGACGGGGAATGAGAAACTATTCTCAGATATTCAAAGATTCTCTTATAGCCCCAAAGTCAAGTTCGGAGATAACAGTGAAGGGAGAGTTGTTGGAAGAGGATGTATTGAGCGTAATGGCTTAAGGATCGTCAACGTAGCTCTCGTCTCCAACCTCAAACACAATTTACTAAGCATTAGCCAATTATGCGAAAACGGGTACACTGTATCATTTGTCAATTCTGGTTGTTCTATTGCTGACAATGTTTCAGGAGAAGTGAAGCTAAGAGGCATCCGTAAGGGTGGCCTATACGTTGTTGATTGGCAGAGCGGTCAACAACACTCATGCTTCCTAGCATTGAACAAAGAGGAGACAACATGGTTATGGCACAAGAGGTTGAATCATCTTAATTTCAAAACTATTAACCATCTTGCCAAGAACAAACTTGTTGTAGGTCTACCTGCTGAGACTTTTCGGAAGGAAGGTGTGTGCAAAGCTTGCCAACAAGGGGAGCAGACAAAGCCTCGTTCAAATCAAACCCAGAGAAGGTCAGGGAGGATCCTTGAGCTCCTGCACATGGATCTATTCGGACCAGTCACACCATCCACTGTAAGCAAGAAAGTTTATACCCTTGTTGTTGTTGATGACTTCTCCAGGTATACATGGGTTGGCTTGCTAAGGACCAAGGACGAAGTCAAGATCCTTCTACCAGAGCTGATTCCTAAGGAACAAAATAGCAAAGAGGTCACGGTGAAGAGGATCAGATCAGATAATGGAACCGAATTTTGCAATGGAATCTTGATGGATTTTTGCACAGAAGCGGGTATCAATCATGAGAAGTCTACTGCTAGGACTCCCCAGCAGAATGGGTTAGCAGAGCGAAGGAATATGACTTTGAAAGAAGCCGTGCAGACCATGCTTGCTGACTCTGGTTTGAGTGGAAAATATTGGGGAGAAGCAGTGATGACCGCATGTTACACTCAGAATATGAGCGCGATCAATGGTAGATTTAACAAAACTCCTTATGAAGGGTACAATGGTCGTAAGCCCTCAATCACTCATCTTCGTGCTTTCGGTTCGACATGTTATATCCATAACAATGGGAAGTCGAAACTTAACACTTTTTTACCAAAATCTAATGAAGGTGTTTTCCTGGGATATGGACACCCTTCTCACAAAGGCTATCGAGTGTGAAATAAGACAACTCACCTTGTGGAAATAACATGCAATGTTATTTTTGATGAGTCTACTTTAGTGCGCAGGGTTATCAAAGATCAAAGGGATAGCAATCATGAGACCAATGATGTCCATGGTCAATCAATCTTAAACTCTTTCGAAAATAAGAGTATTGATCCGACTAGGTCTATGAATGAATCTAATCCAGCAACGACACACTCAGTAGGTGACCAGACTGCTGACTAGGCCAATGATGCTAATGATCATGCTGAGGCCACTTCACTTATTTATTTGAATGATAATTTGGATATTCCGGGAATTCTTGATGATCAAGACGATGTGGGGACTGCTGAAGCTCTTGGCAAAGGAGTTGCTGAGATTCCCATCGCTGAGGAACCTGCTGCTGAGATTCCAGCTGCTGAAGTACCTGCCGAAGAAGTTCCTGTTCATGAAGATCCTGTAGCAGAAGTTCCAGTTGCTGAAGAAGTCCCAGATAATGATGAACGAGCTGCTGACATTCCAGATGCTGAGCACCAGACGAATGACGAAGGGAATATTTTAGCAGACAAAAATCAAGAAGGAGGAACAGATGCTGAAGTTCCAGCACGCATCAGACCTGCGTGGCTACGTGCTCATCCTCTAGAAGATGTTCTTGGAGATGTGATAAACACTCACTTTGTGCATTTTATTGATGTGGATTTGCTCACTTTTGATCTTAGATTGGATTATTACATGGTGTTTTCATACATTATTCATATTCTTTTAGGAAATATTATGTTTGGCCTGGTTTGTGGTTGTTTACGCAGATTTCATGCACAATTGAGTTGTTTACGAGATTTAACCAAGTTTCATGGGAGCTACTCAGTGCTAGCTTACACTGGGAAGAGGAAAAAGTCAGAAAATACTGAAGAGTTCGCCGAAATCACGTTCGAGACAGAATCGGCGACCCAAAGGACACAACCGGCGATTGCCGGTCATGTAGATGGGTCGCCAATTATGATTTTTCCAGCCATTCTCACGGCACATGTCCGGCGACCCAAATGACACAACCGGCGACCGCCGGGTATGTAGATGGGTCGCCGATTCTGCGGATTTTTACACCAGCTCTCGACACACGATCGGCGACCCACATGCATGACCGGCGGTCGCCGATCAGGTAATCCAAACCGCCGATTTTGTCATGATTTGACGTATTCTGACGAATCTGAAGCCCAAAACCATATCTTTTGGAGATTTGAAAAGCCCCAACTATAAATAGGACGTCCCTGAACCTAAATAAGGTTCCTTTTTCCAATTTCTGAAATTAGAGAGCTTAGAATTCACAGCAAAATCGAGGGGAACTTGAAGAGCACTCCAGGAATTGAAGATTGAAGACACCACAGGTTTTTAATTTCCATGATTTCTGTTCTTGTGACTCTTTATCTTTTTGTTTTTCTAAAACTTAGCATGATTGGCTAAGTTTATTCATGGATGCTAGGGTTCGAAACTTTGTAAATATTCATTCAACAATTTATGTGATTTAATGTTCCTGTTCCATTGATGTTCTGATTTCTTTGGGATTTTCATTAATTGCGAGATATTGGCCATTGATTGTGATTTGAATTGGTAGTTTTTGAACCGAGAGGTCTAGGTTATCAATTAAGACGCAAATAAATCAGATTTATTAGAACAATTGTCCGAGAGGAAATTGAACTTTTGAAGGGTTTTGAAATCTAAGGTTTTTAATCAAGAGTAAAAGTCTTTTGTATGTCTGAGAGGAATCACTTGATTTTTTATTTCCATGTTATGGTTTAGAGTCCGAGAGGATCACCTGATAACACATTTGCGATTAACTCACATCTTTGGGAATTAAATTGGGATTGAATTACATAAAGAGTTGTTTGATAATTATTCAAAGTGGATTGCCCTGGAATCCTGTTTTCTCATAAGTTTTCTAAAACCAGCTAAATTAGTCATTTACTTTACTTTGCTTTTAAATCATTGATAGTTTTAAATAAACCAACCTCATTTTCTAATTCGCCTAGATAGTAGTACGGTGTCTATGCTTTAGTGCTTGATTATACTTCGAGCCTGCAGTCCATGAGTTCGATAAAATTATTACTTGCCCTCTGCAGTGGTCTGTACACTTGCAGCTATAGCGCGTTGCGAAACGCGTTATCAAGATGTCAATGATCCCATTTTGACGAGACAAGGGAATGCAATGCTAGCCTGCTATATATCTCATGAAGAACCCAAGAAGGTTGTAGAAGCTCTACTAGATCCAGATTGGGTGAATGCTATGCAAGAGGAGCTTGCGGAGTTCACACGTAATAATGTGTGGGAATGAGTAGACAGACCAGAGCATCAAAGTGTTATGGGCACTAAGTGGGTGTTCAAGAACAAGAAGGACGAGATAGACTTAGTAGTCAGAAATAAGGCACGTCTCGTAGCCAAAGGATACAGGCTATGTGATGCAATAGATTATGATGAGACAGTAGAAAGGCTGGAGGCAATCAGATTATTCCTCGCGTATGCCGCATATCATGAGTTTGCTGTGATGCAAATGGATGTGAAAAGTGCCTTTTCTAAATGGTGAGCTCAAGTAGGAAGTCTATGTTGAGCAACCACCAGGCTTCGTGCAGGGAAATCAAGTCTATAGGCTCAGGAAAGCCCTATACGGATTGAAGCAAGCACCAAGAGCATGGTATGGAACTCTATCTAAGTTCCTGCTGGCAAATGGATTTAAGAAACGGAGGATTGACCAAACTCTCTTTCGTATCGAAGATGGAGGAAGTATTCTGCTAGTCCAAATATATGTCGATGACATAATTTTTGGATCGAAAAACCAAGATTTATGCGATAGGTTTTCCAAGCTCATGACTAGCAACTTTCAAATGAGTATGATGGGAAAGATGTCATACTTTCTCGGATTGCAAGTCCAGCAGTCAAGCGAAGGAATCTTTATTCACCAGAAGAAATATGCTCGCGATCTTATTGCTAAGTATTGTCCAGAGAAGACTAAGAGCTTAAGAATTCCTATAAGCACAACATGTATAGCTGCTCTTGAGAAGGAAGGAGAAGATGTGAATCCTACTCTCTACAGAGGTATTATTGGTTTGCTGTTATACCTCACCGCCAGCAGACCAGATATATCATATGTCGTTGGATTGTGTGCGAGATATCAAGCAAATCTAAAGAAGACGCATCTCGGCACTGCTAAGCGGATTGTGCATTATCTAAAATGCACAGAAGGTCTGGGAATTTGGTATCCAAGGTCTGATAGTCTAGCACTAAGTGGATATTCGGATTCAGACTTTGGAGGATGTAAGATCGATAGAAAAAGCACCAGTGGCACCTGCCAATTTCTTGGTCATAAACTAATTAGTTGGTTTAGCAAGAAGCAGCACTCTGTTGCTATATCTACTACGGAAGCAGAGTATGTGGCAGCTGCTAGTTGTTGTTCGCAAGTCCTATGGATTCAGCAACAATTACAAGATTATGGGATTCCTCCTGAATGTGTGCCGATCTACTACGACAATAACAATGCCATGTGCATTACGAAGAATCCAGTCCATCATTCAAGGACTAAGCATATTGATATTCATCATCACTTCATTCGAGATCATCAGGAAAAGTAGGACATTGATGTGAGATATATATGCACTGAGGATCAGATAGCAGATATCTTTACTAAACCTCTAGCAGAATCCAGATTTAAGGAGTTATGTATTAAGTTGGGTCTTATGGAATTGGATAATGCTGATGAATGAGATGCTATTCTCACTATCTATGGACTTCTTGGATTTCTGGAGAAAGTGATAAAATCACATATCACATTATGTGTACTTGCTGCTAAGCATATTTACTAAGGGAAGTCTGCTAAGCTCTCAGCAGAAATGGAGATTTCGTGTCAAATGATCAGCAGAGATAATGGATCTGCTAAGCATATGATCCAAGGCGAAGATCAATTATTTGTGAATCTTGACATTTTAATGTGTTATTAATGTGTGAAGGAGCTATTCTAAATCTTTTTGGTTGATCTGCTGAAGTCTATGAAGATTATGCTGAAGCATGGAAAATGCAGAAGACAAGATCACCGCATGAAAGGAAAATATACTTTCATTAATGTACAACAAAAACAAAAGGAAAACATTAATTACACTAAAAATGAGGGTTACAACGGATTCAGTAAGGAGGCAGAGGCTTAAAGGGATAGAAATCCCTTCCCCTAAGATTAGAGGGAGCAAGAGCGAGGTTTGGGAACCTCTGCTCTAGCAGCCAACTCAGTTGCACCCCATAAGGGAGAGGCTGATTTGGATAGTTTCGCACGCACTTCTGCACTCCCTGGAAGACGAAGGCTGCCCAATCTACCTCCGCCCTATCATCGAAGGCCATCATCACTTTCCAAACCTCCCGAGTGAAGGTCATATCGTCAGGATCGTCGCCGACGATCATGCCGCTAATGATGTGAAAAATGACCCTGTATGTGGTCTTAAGACCATATGCTGAAGGAGTGGGAGAGAATTCGAACAGAGGAGAGTCCCTCCACTTCTCCCATGCCGTCCACTCTGGAGTCGTCTCCCTTCCAAGGTAGTCCATTACAGACAACGGACCCCTGGGAAGGCCGAAGTCCGAAGCGAACGAATCAGGCGTCCACTAGATCAATTGATTCTGGAAGACGCCATAGATAGCGTCCCCCTCAGAATCACACGTCCGGAGGAAGTGTTGGAAGTGAGCCCTCTAGAAACTGTGCGGAGTGGCGCAGACAAATTTTCCGAGGCCGTTGTGATGAACGCTGGTCATCACCACCTCCGCCACCCGGTAGCTTCATACTCAGAATACAAGCCAGACTCACAAAAGACATGATTCCTTGGCACGTAAAGAGTGGAAGCAAGATCCATATTTCAGAAGAGAGAACGAGTTTCTTTAGAGCAAAAAGAAGAAGACAGAGTAAAGAAACGCTAGAAGATATACCAAGAGAGTCTCAAGTCGTGCTACTTATAAGCCCATTTGGACCCTGTTTCGCAATTTATGGAAAGGACGTATTCTTTTGGAGGATCACGTCGGATCATCATTTCTCTCGGCATTCGAGTAGTCGCACAGAGAGAGAAATCATCACATAAAGTGCATGCCTTATCGGAAACCGAGGTGCTCAAATATGAAGACGAAGAGTCGCGGAGAGAGATGAACCGCCAGATAAGCATTACACGTCTATTCGGAGGATAATATGATGGATTGCGATCAGCCAGAGAATGGCTCGAGGATTTCATCACGTTATGTTTAATGTTGTATATCACACTCTGCATATCTAAGAAGGTGACTATGAATTGGGAAGGGATGCCACATAGATGTTGCTAATCCATGTCAGCCCGCTATATTCCACGTCAGCTGACTGCAAAAGGAGTCAGCATTCACTAATACTCAGAAGATTGCTAGACGTTGTAGCAATCAGGAATGAAGAAGCAAAGCGCTGAATACGCAACTGCTGAGGAGTCAGCAGTTGGATACAACAGAAACTGCTAAAAGATCTCAGCAGTTAAAAGTGTCTAAAGAGTAAGCAGAATGTTCCCAGCATTCTCCCAAAGAATGCTAAGCAAGGAAATATCAAATAACGACTCCTAAGACTACCGTTCTGACATAAGGTACAACCAAGGACGAATAGCCTTCCCGAAGTAGGTGAAAAAGCACTGTACCACGCCGGAAAGGACGAAAAAGCAAGTAACTCTTTTGGACAAAGTGAACGTTGTGTCTAACGGGTCTGGAGATTCAAACTTGAATCTCCAGATATAAAAGAGAAGTCCAAACCAGAGAGAACGACCACTGCTCATACAAATCGCGAAAGACCATTATTGAGAGATAACCTTTATAAGCGAACAAAAGCGAAAGAGAAGTGAGTTGAGAGCACATTAAAGAGACAAGGAGAATCTCAAGCTCTCAACAGCAAGTGTCACACATTGAATATCTGACACTGCATTCAAGAGGAGATTCCTTGACTTTATTCAAGGATCAATCATTGGGATAACTTCCATCCTCGGAAGCATCCAGCAGTCACATCTCTGAAAAGAGATTGACTAAGACGGGTTGCTGCCAAAAACCCCCAGAAGAGTTCAGGAAGGAACTTTAAAAGCTTCCATTACAGCAAGGTTAAGTTTTACTAAGGTGTCGCCCTTGACTTAGCCGCAGCTGTCGAAAGATCAAAGTGACGGAGGATAGCTTTGTAGTGGTTGGCTCGAAAGCTCACCACCTGCTACAAGTGACCGACGAATCCTTGTACTTTTACATATCTTTTTAATGAAATTCTCAGTGTTCGACTGAGGAGTGGACGTAGATCTTAATGATCGAACCACTATAAATCTTGTGTCCTTCATTACTGTTTTATTGTTTCTGCTTACTGATTTAAAACCTAGCAACCTCAAGTTGCTAGTGTATATCTGAAACAATCTTTACTCCAACCTTAAGCTAAACATTTGAAACGAAAACTAAGTGCAAGATAACTTGAACATTCCGCTGCATTTGTTAAATAGTCTTCCGCTGCTTAATACGACTCTGATCAAGGACCAACACCCGTTCAAAAATGCAATTGTGAAATCCGTCTACTAGATTTTTAGGTCCATATGTACTGCTATGGAAAGGAGTATTCGATTGAATTTGAGTGTGACTACCAGTGAGAAAGTCTCGTCATATTTTATGCATTCTTTCTGATTATAACCCTTTGCCACCGACATAGCTAGCTTTAAAAAATTTTATTTCTCCATTTATTCCTTTTTGCTTTTGTGTACCCACTTGTAACCAATGTCTCGAGAGCCTTCTAGTACCACAAATTTCTAGTATATATCTATAGCAGTAATAGATTCAGTTTCAGAATCCTTTACGCCATTATTTTGCATCCTTGTCATTTATAGCTTCATTGTTTATCCATAGGTCTGTATCATTCAGTCCATATTTCAGGATTAAGTCTGAAGACTCTCGCACAAACATGTATCATTCGAGTTGCCGAATAACTCTCCCATTACGTGGAAGCTTTGGCTCTATGTTAGTAGACTCTACTGTGCCTTGTTGTTCCATGCCTGGCGACTTTGATGATCATCAATCCTAACTTAGAAGTCGCTCATTGAGGACAGTTGGAGCACTAATTAACCACAAACGCTATTAGAAGAACGTGGATAACTGTTTTTAGACGTGGCTGAGAGTCACTAATTGCATTGTAATTTCTTTTGCGGTTTCAATTTTTCTTGTGGCACCTTGTAATAGGTTAGTTCCGTTCATTGTTTCACTTTCATTTTTCTTATAATTGGCTTGTACCGAGTCTTTTGGCAACAAACATAGAGGTTAGGACCTTGAGAATATATGGCAACAAATTTGTAATTGTATGAATCTTAATGTGTCATTTATAACATTTAAAATTATAATTCTTTAAATTATTAAGTATAAATTACACTAAGAAATATTAGGATGATTTTACTTATGCATTTAATAATTTGTTAAAAAGAAGTTTAATTTTTTTTTTTTTTTTTTGCAATTATCTCAAGCTTAAAAGTAAAATTGATTAAATGAAAATGCAATATTTCACAATTAAAATGTGTTTTGAGTCTCAGTCTCATTATCATGCAATGAAAAACTCTTGGATCGATTATTTTTTCTAGCTCAGTCCTAATAGAAAAGGTATTTAAAAAAGGCATTTGAGGTGAGTAGGAATGAATATCCATTGGATAATCTCACATGAGTCGTCCATTTTATTTTATATATACAAAAATAAAAATTAAGTATCTAATGCCATTATACCAATATTGAGATTTCTCTATTCCATAAAAATCATTGTTTATTTCATAAACATTAAGTACAGTGTTATATATAACATACTTTTCAACTCTAACATGCAATGCACTTTAAATTGTATTCCCTCGATCCTGCCCTATTAGCTTTATTTTTCATTTTTGTCTGTCCCGTTAGATTAGTCTTATTTCCTATAATGTAATAAAAATTCTTATTTTAAAAAATATTAATTCCACTACACTCACAGACATTGGTTACTATCTCGGGTCAAATGAGATTAATGACCCAAGACGGAGGAAGTAGTAAATGATAACCCAGTAGAAAATAGTCAAAACAAAATATTTGGAGGAAAAAAAAAAGTTAAAAGGTACGTGGTAAATGAAAATAATTAAATTGCAAAAAAATTGAGGGGAAGTGGAGAATTATTTCGCAATTAATCCTAAATTCAACACAATTGACATAACAAGGTTTACTGATAATATAGAGGGACTATTAACCCTAGGTGTGACAACCTAGGATAGCTTCCTCCTCAATTATTCTCAGCATGTGGTGGACTGCCCCGGCTATGTCGTCTGCTGAATTGAGTTGGCAACCTTCTTCCACCTATAAACAAACAAACAAATTAAATTTTATTTATTAATTATTCGATTTTGCTCATCCCAAAATATACATGGAATATTTTCAATAAAATTATGTGTAAAGACAACAACAAAGTATTCATATATATAGAAAAACACCCATTACAGTACTAAGCAAGGAATACCCTTTTTCTGCCATCACAGCACATGGAAATTCAAAATAAAGATAAGTTTTTTGCATTCCCAAAATGCCCTCGGGACATAGGTACTAATTACACGCAGTAGAATCTTTTGCACAGTGCACATAGTTTGATGTGGAAGTAGGTGCAGGCTGCGGTGTAAAAAAGTAGATTCTTTTGCATGCTGAGGTCATTTTCGACAGTCCCAGTTTTGTTACAATCGAATAATATACTTATACTGTGCAATGTTTAGCAAGAAAAATGCTAAAATTGAGTCCCTTGTTGCAGCGGTAAAAATATGTCATAGGTTCTAAAGGTTGGATGTGTGCTCTAAATTACTGTTAATTATTTATAAAAAAAAACTGCGAAGATTGAGTTAAGGACCAAAAAGTTTTTTAAATAATTGACGGGGTGTGTGTGTGTGACATATATTGTTGCTAGTGCATGATACCCTAATTAATGAATCAAGACAATAACTTTATTTTGTATGAGATAACATGGCTAGGTAGAGACAAATAATAATTGGAACGAGTGAACCTAGTTTCATCTCGACTTATCTAGAATGCACTCAAACACGTACCTTAGCGCTGACGGAGTACAGCACGAGGGAGTCGAGCGTGGTGACGTTGAGGTGGAGGACGGTGAGGAAGACGGACTGGAAAGCGGCGACGATCTTTGACAGCTGCCGGACCCTCCGACGGGAGAGGATCCGGATGTTGGCGTGGGTTTCGATTAGGGTAACTTCGATGTCGGCGATGGCTGCCTTGGTCTGAGAAGTGTACTTGTGGCCTAGTTGGCTGTGGGAGCAGCTGAATTGTGGGTATGCAAAGAATTGAGCAAAAGGGCTGCCTAGATTATGCTTATGATCATCATCATCAACATCATTTTGATGCTCTTTATTGGTAGCATTTACATGCTCCAATAATGCAAATTTCTTGGCTTCTAGTGACTGCAGAATGTGCTCTAGCTCCTTCACAAATTCGATTGCTCCACCAACAATTGAGGCTTGGTCACCCTAAAAAACAAAAACAAAAAATAAATAAAAATCCCTAACACCATGGATTTGTCTACAAATGTTTCATTTTCTGGGAGGGGGAATATAAATTAAATAATGTAAGAAATTAAATCATAGTTTGAAAATAGTAGTACTTGAATCATTAAATGATGTATGTATATATGGTGAAAGTTTGATGAGATGAGAATGATTTTAAGTAGGACAGAGACAATAAGAAGACATGGGGAGGTTAAGAGCGTTACGTCACCATATTCTGTTGTATCAGAACATGAACAAGAGTGAAATGGAAAATTCTATGATGAAATTTAATGACTCCATAAAATAATTTTTTTTTAATTCCCAGGATCTAACTTTATATAACGAAGAATTTAATTAGCTAACAAAATCCTATATCAATTTAATATCCTAAAAAATATAGCTTGGAAATTAATTTGTCACTTCTGCTTGGCTCTTATACTCGAGAGAACAAAGACAACTACATGTGTCCAAAAGAGACAGAGAGAGATGAATGAAGAAGATGAGTGCAAGAACTATTTTGGAATCAAATTGTACCAACGTCAAATTCCTGTGACTTTTGTTAAAAAAAAAATCGTGGTAGAAAAATAGTAAACCCAAATCGCATTATTATGAAGCAGGAAGGAAAAAGAGATTTGGGTTCTTAGCTGCAATTATGAATTATTTAAACAAAATTAGTCATCTAAATGTACAAAAAAGAAAACAAGCCATGAAAAGATGGTTGTTGGTACAATGTTAAAAAGTAGTTCAAGAAATTTCTCAGAAAATACCAAATGTAATTGGATTTATTATGACAATTATCTCCTAATTAGTTTCAAAGAAACAAAAATAATTGATCTAAAAATAAAAAGCTCATTCTTACTCTTTGAACATAAGACTCCGGCATGAGAGAGCGCAAGACGGCGAGATGCTCATTCATTTGTTTGCGGCGGTTTCTCTCGACGGCAATGTGCGTCATTCTCTGCGTTTCAGCTTCTTCCTTGTTCTTGCACACCTTGGGCCTCCTTCGCCGCTTCTTGCGGCCCTGCACGGCGGTTTCCGGAGGTGGAGGCGGAGGCGGGTGGTGGGAACAGCTGCCAATCTCGTGAGGGCTGGTTTCGGAGGAGTCATTATTGCAGCTGAATGGGGTGGCGGCGGCCGAAGCATTATTAGAGTCAAACATGATGAAGTTCAAGAGCTCAGTTGAAGAGAGTGCTTCCAGAGCCATTATCTCTCTGTCTCTCCTCTCTCTTAATTTCCTAATATTTGCGGTGTTGCTTTCATCTTTATACCAGAGATTTGAGTGCCCCAATACTATTGACTCTTGCTAGATTATAAAGGCTTCAATCATTTTATTGTCTTCTTCAACTTTTCGGAGAGAGAGAAGGGGGAGGGGAGGAGAGAGAGCGAGAGAGAGAGAGAGAGAGTGAGGGTTCTTTCCTTTTTCACCAACTTTTTGATGCAGAAAGGCACAACATCTATAGTGTCCTCTCACGTGCATGATATCCGTCAATGTTCACCTTATGTTATTTAATTTTTTATTAGTGATGGTATGCATGATTTTGAATTTAATAATCTTTCTTCATCGAGGTATTTTTGTTAACTTTTAAATTAAAAAAAAATCCTCCAGTGTTATTTATATTTTAAAATGTATGTGTGAGTTTCTCCCATGTAGTTCGATATTTTGTGAACGCTAGCTCACTAATAATGATTTTGACATTTTAAATTATATCCATTAGAAAACTGAGATAAGGTCAAGAATCTTATTTTTTACTTACAAAACAACTTATAGAGGTTGATGGCTGAATTGAAAATTGTGGAGGCGAAATATACAATCTTGCTAAACTCAAACCCTCCACATCCTAAAATTATCGATTCGGATATTGTTATGACTAAATTATGTAGAAGCCGAGCGATTCGGAGTCAATTCAATAAAAGATCATTCAAATCCAATTTAACTAAGTTAAATTTGAGTTTTAATGATAATCGATTTATAAGTTTATAAATAAATTATCTTATAAATATTAAATTGAAAAAGAATTATAATATTTAAAATAGTAATAACCATAATAACTTTTTGGTTAATTTAGGAATTATTCTTGTAATTCATTCATTATTGTTTGACATTCTAGTTTAGATTAATTTAAACTTATAATGTCCTTTGTTAGGAATTATTGAGTTGTAAGAAGCTGATCGAAGAGCATTTGGGAGATTGTCGATTGAAATGTCTTCAGGAAGGGCAGTTACTTTTGAAGCTTGCTAGCTGACACGTCATCATCAGCTGGTGTTCAACAAGAAGGAGCTTACCAGCAAAGTGTCATCAGCAAGAGCGAATCTCAAACTAGCATCTAGAAACTTAGCGAGCCAAGAAAAGCGTATAGTTTCGAAGTCTAAACTTGAAAAAATGAGTTCTTGAATTTGTAATCTTAAAGTTTGTTCATCCAATGAATCAACCAGCAGACATTCGTCAGACAAGCTCAGAGCCGTTCTGACGAAGGCTGCCAAGTCTACTTGCTATGATTGCAAGTATGCTGCATTTCAGGAAAAGAGAGACATTCGATTAGATGGATTCTAATTGTCTCTAAACATCTCTAAGATTCAAACCTTCTGGAGCTCACCCTATAACTAGAAGAAGAGTTCAAGTGAAAAATGTTACTAATTTTATGAAAGACATCGACACTTTGCTAAAATCAACACTCAAGCGATCAAAAGCTTTCAGATTGTTCTATAAGCTTTCCACGTGCCTTATTGGACACGGGACTCTTTGCTTACTTGCTAGAGTTAACTTTTTCTTTCCTACTTTAAGTAAGAAAACATCTTGAAGAAACTACTTCTCTAGTGGTATTCGGCATATACCGACACCAACAAGTTCTAGGAAGAACTCCAAAGCTTTCAACAACCAGCTGGAGGTTGAGTGGTGCGTCCACACTCCAATCCTGAAGAGTGAAGGTGATGGAAGGTCTAGGTGAGTGCACTAATGGACTGACAGACACGACATCTACAGGCTAGAAGCAGATCGTGCTACCCCTTGTAGCCTTACTGATTTCTAGTTGCGAGTCTGAAAAGAGAATGTTGGACAATCTGAACCCAACACCTCAAGTGTTGGAGTATACTTGAGAAACAACTAAGTAAATGGTCTCCCTAATCAACCAAATTTGTTTTACTAAAGCTGGTGATAGAACAACCAGCTTGAAGAGTGCAAACTTGTAAATCTTCTGATGCATATATTCGTATTCTGATTTAGGTTAAGTTTATTAATTAAGAATAAATTGAAATAATATAGTTTTTATCTCACACCCTCAATTTACTTTTCTAGCTTATGAAACTGTGGTTGGGTTCAGACTTTATATTCACTTTTTACAAATGAAATCAAATGATAAACAAGAAATAATCAAAGAAAATATTTTTGTTTTTACTTTATAAACATAACTTCAACATTTCATAAATCTATGTCATAGGTTTTAAATGAAATAACCTTGGAACCATTTAATATAACACAATGGAAAAACGGGGAAGAAACATTTTTGGAGGTTTAACAATGAATTGGCATGGCTGAGATATGCTTATAAGGATATATATCGCACCATCATGCTCCATCTCATAGAAATTGCTCTTGCCCATTATATTTGAGGGAGACTTCGGATATCTCAATTCATACCTTTCCAAAAATCTCCCATAGGTGCCAACTACAAATGACCTTTATCTCTATATTACTGAAACGAGACTCAAAGTCATACCTTTCCAAAAATCTCTTGAGACTCCAAACACAAATGAACTTTGTTCGACCCAGATCAGAGTACAAATATTGTGCAATGGAAGTAATTAATCAACTAAAATACACTCAAAGCATGGACTATTCAGTTTCTATCGCAGTTTGTGGTTAACAGTTTTTAGAAACACAGTTTGATTTTAGCCAGCAGATTTGAATAACAGTTTTGCAAGATTAAACAATAGGCAGTTTATACGCTTCAATACTTACGCAGTAAGTATTGCGTAAGTATTGAAGGTTTCAAGATATCTTAGAAAACTATAAAGTGCGAAATGTAAATAAAACTGTAAACGACACAGGATATTATAGTGGTTCAGAGCCTTAATGTTGGGATTGTATACAAAAAGCATAAATGATGAAGTGTTTGTATACTGACCTTCATTTATGTGTTACATCAACAATTCTCGCTATCTGATAAATGTGAACATATAACGAACTATAATATCCTTTTATCTCGTAGATAGGGATGACCATATGGTGTGTAGGAGATCACAGAGGATCATATGGTTCGTTTGACCTAGCGAGATATAAACAGTATCACAGCTGAAACAGTCCCTGGATAGGCTGTTGGTTTAAGCTGCGGCACATCGGTTCATAAGTGGGCTTATCCTAGCTACTTGATGTGTCGGTACATGTTTATGTATTGATGGGATCAACAGTGGGATGTGCAATTCTCATTGACATATGAATGAGCCAGATCCCTAACATACTTCCTATGATCTTAAACCTTACTGAAGGATAAGAGGCACACATGAATTGACCACACTTTGATTTGCTAGGACGGCGAGTCTTACATGTACTCTAATATCTACATTTTGGGTGTTGGCAATTTGTGTGGGGTCTGCTTAGGCTGGATGTATAGGTAAGCATATCCGTTTCAGGATGGTGACATTCCCTGATGAGCTCACAAGGTTCTTTATGCTAAGTCCTGCAGGCTGAATGATTTGTTTAAGCATAAGAGAAAAGGAGTGAGTGTTATTAATCAGGAAATAAGATGTTAATTAATTGTGTTTAATTGTCATAAACCAAATTAATTAATGGATGTCTAAAACCTTAAATATGTGGATCATGTTAGTTTAAGGCAACCCGTTCCTAATAACGTGGTAATAAAGGGGCGAGTCAACATTGTTACCGTGGTGAAGGTTAAAACAATATTTTATTAATTAATTATGTTCTGGGTTGAACAAGGAAGGATTAATTAATAAAGAGGGCCCACTTTATTATTTGCATTTGATCCCTGGTCTGGCCCACACATTGCTCAAGCCTATTAGGGTTAGGGTTTTCTTAAAACCCTAACACTATATAAAGGATTTCTCTCTAGGTCAGAAGTAGACAACACAGTATACAATTCAATCAGAATATTGAATTTAGAGAGAGAGAAATCGGCGGCGCTTCAGGGGAGGATTTCTCTGATCAAATCCTCCGGTTTCCTGATTCAACTTGGTAGATAATCCTCACCAGATTTCTAAGGAGCAAGGGAACAGATCAGAAAATCAAATCTGAAGGAACACAATCAAAGTAGTCGTTCCATTCCGCTTCAGATTTTACTTCATCATTCATCCTCCGATCTAGATCTGTAGATCAAACGATAGAAGATCAGGTATTCTCTTGAATCCATCCTATGCAATTAATTTTGTAGGAGCATGCATAGGATTCGCATGGTTTATTTAATTGAATTTATTATGATATCTCAAGAACGGTCCTGCGAATTAAATAACAACTCATGTTGTTAAATGTAGACTCGAATCCTACAATTGGTATCAGAGCCAGGTTCCAATTCTTAGGCTCTATCCTTGATAAATTTAATTAAATAAATTTGTATGTTCATGGATGAATTTAAATTGTTGTGTATGTTTTATTCTCGTGGCCTTCTCGTTTTTTTTGATCTATTTTTCACCACGAGAAAATTCATGGTTAGATTTTATAGGGAAAATCATTGTAATAGATTTAGATCTACTTTGTTTTTTTTTTTAATTTCAAATCTGTAAAATTAGATCCGGAGAGAAGGATGAGAATTGAAGAACGAAGAACACAACATTGTGGGAGTCGTCGGCGGTGGCGCACGACAAAGAACGGCGGTGCACGGCAAACCCTAGGGTTTGGCCCTGCGCGGCTGGGCCGAACTCCTCCGCGCGTGCGCGCGTTCACCCAGGCCACAGGCGGCGGCCGGCCGTCGGGGCTGTGCAGCAGACGGAGGCGAGCAGCGAGCGGTGGCTGCGGCGACGAGGGTGGCGGCTGATGGATTTATATACTGAAAGCATTATGATTGGTATATTATGTACAAGGTCGATTGGTTAATATACTGGGAATCATAAATGTTGTATGTTCATCTCCTGTCTGAATTAACAAACGTGTGTCGCAAACGCAATTATCCTCTTATCTCGTCGATAGGGAGATCATACGGTGTGTTGAAGATCACCGAAGATCGTATGGATCGTTTGACCTAGCGAGATATAAATAGTTGTCACAGCTGAGACAGTTCCAGGATAAACTGTTGGTGTAGGCTGCGGCATACGCAGTAATAAGCATCTTATCTTGGATGGCTTGGTATGCTGGTGTGGGGCACACATTGATAAGGACCTAAGTCGAGATCGATTCTTTTATCTGACATTAAAAGAATCTAGATCTCTATGGCTTGACGAGATCCTAAGACTAAATGAAGGTACAAAAGTATATGCAGATTGTGTATTACTTTGAGTTACAGTGAAAAGCTCTAGTTGAGCTTGTATATCTGTATCTTGGGTAATAGTAGTTTGTGTATGACTGTCTGGTACTGGAACTAGGTAACCACATCCAGTATAGGATGGTGACATTCCCTGAACAGCTCAAAAGGTTCGTTATGCTAAGTCCTGCAGGCTAATTAAGTTCAAGCATAAGTGAAAATGTTTGAGTGGATTGATTTAGGAATATAAGATGTTAATTAATAAAATAGCTTGTCAGAGCTTAAATTAATTAACGAATGTCTGTAACCTTAAATGTGGGGATATACTGAGCCCATGCAACCCGTATCTCAAAACGTGGTAGCAAATAGGTAGGACAATATTGATTCTCTGGTGGAATGAATCAATATTAATTAATTAATTATATTCTGGGTTGAATATAGGAATTAATTAATTGATAGGCCTTATTTGCTATTTGCATTTTAGTCCCTGGTCTGGCCCATGAAACTCAAGCCCAATAGTAGTCCAGTATTTTCCTATAAATAGGCCTCAGTTCCTCAGATCTCAACACACCACAAGATCATAAGTTGCACACAGCAAACTAGTTTTGGGAGCTGTGGTGATCGACTAAGATCTGAGAACGAGGAGGAAATTCTGCTTCTCAACCGGGCAAAGGATCTGATAGAGAATCTTCACCAGATTTTCAGATCGAGTCGGGATACAGATCAGAAGATCAAATCTGTAGGATTTTTCTTCTTCTCTCTCTCCTCGTTTTTCGAAAATATTTATTTTATTTTCATAGATTTACTTCCTCAATCTGTTAGGAAATCAAATCTTTGTGCGTGGGAAAGATCAAAGGGCATCTCCGCGCACGCGTTCTTCAGAGTTCATCAATCCAGGTATTCCACATAAACCTTCTTATGCATAATAATATAGGAGCATGCTAGGATTGTTCATAGGCATAGCAATTTATTTTTGATATTCCAATTAACGATCTTTGGCAAACGGACTTCGTGATTTAGTTCACGAATCCCTTCAATTGGTATCAGAGCAGGTTTATTTAATTGGCTCTATCGGAAAAATAATATTGCCTATGATTATGCAAGATTATTATTATTCATTGCATGCAATGGATGGTTTTGGATTGATTGTATGTTTTTCGTCCTTGTGGTTCTCGGGTTAATCTGCCCTTTTATATGGATTCGTTTTTCACCCACGAGATAAATCCGTGGTTAGATTTAGATTTTTTAGATTGTAATTAGGATTATTCAATGTAATCTTTTATTTAAAAATTAAATCTGTAAAACGAAAAAATGAAGTACACGAAGAACGAAGAACACGAAGAACGAAGGACCGTGCGACATCACACAATGGCGCCGGCATGGCTGGGCGCCATGCACGGTGGTCGACATCGAGGCACGGCAGACCGGCGCGCGGCAGAGCAGGTGACGGCGGCGGCGCTGGAAACCCTAGGGTTTTCCGGCGCACGCACGCTGCGGGCGAGCTGCGCGGCCATGGCCGGCAGGGCCAGTGCGCGGGGCCCCAGCCCAGGCACCGGCGGTGCGAGGCGAGCGGGCGAGGCAGGCCGGGAACGGCGGCGCGCGGCGAGGGGGCACAGGCACACGCGCGCGCGCTCGGCAGGCCTGCGCGGCCATGTGTGCACGCTGGCGGCAGCCCCTCCTCCCTCGGTCGATGTCGGCTGGGGGGCAATGTGGTGCGGTGGTGGCTCAGTCGCCGGGGGTGCGGGCTGGACGGCGATGGGGGCTAGGGCGCAGGCCGGACACTCGAAAACCCTAGGTTTTTGCGTGGTTCGCGCGAGCCCCGATTCCGTTCATGCGCGATTCCGGTGAGTCACGGAGGCCGATGGTGGAGAAGAAGATTAAACGGCAGTTCGGGCAACGGTCGGGGCAAGGCCGGGGCGGCGACATGCGAAACGGGCAACGGCCGGAGGAGGCGGATCGCAGGATACAACCATGCACGTATGTGCATGGCTGTTGCGCGATTCCGAGAGCCCTCACGGCGACAGCAAGTCGCCGATGGCGGTAGTTTGCCAGTGGTGGCTCGTCGGGCCAAGTTCTCGCGGGCTATTGGGCTTGCGATGTGTGCCTAGGTCCGCGATTTGGTTAACTGGCCCAGTTGTCCAATTTTCCGATAAATCAAATCTTGGAGGCCCAAATTCGGAAAATGAATCCAGATCTCAGTCCAAGTAGTGGGAGCCCAGTTAAAGATCTGTATTATTAATTTCAACTTGTAATAGTTAGAATTAATTTTATTTCGTATCATGGGGCCACGAGGACATTTATTATTTGTCCTCGCATGATATACGTGTTTAATTTAATTGCGCAGCATATAAGCATGTTGTAGATAATAGGAGCACGTTTACTGCTTTTATTTACAGCTTTAAAGCATGCTATGTGATTTATTTTGTGTAATTAATTATAACTATAAATTCGGGGTTCATGCCTTGTGTTGGGAAATTTGGCTAAGTTTCCTTTCCCCAGTAGCTACTTGTTTAGATTCTAGTTTTGGTGTTTTGGTGGATCAAATCCTAAGTCCTACCAGCGTCAGTTTGTCTCTAGAATAGCTCTAGTCTCAAATGTAAAGTCCTGTTTAGGTCTTTTGAGTTGTAAGTCGCAGCTGATCAAGACTCATGCTGGCACTGTTCACCAGCATGAGAAGTGCTTACCACTGGTTACTGTTCACCAGTTGGAAAAGTCTCATCCGAAGGCGGCTGACAAAGACTCGTGCTGACACTGTTCATCAGCATGAGAAAGAGCTAATAACTGGCTACTGTTCACCAGTTGGGAAAGATTTCACCAGCAGGCGGCTGACAAATCCTACCAGCAGAATACGTGTTCTCACTGACACTATTCACCAGCGGTGAAGCCACCAGTCATGGGAGATTCCAAGAGTTAACATCAGACATATTGGTAGACTTAGATTGTGCCAGCGCAAGTCACCAGCAGAGACTGCCAGCACAAGATCACCAGAATGATCTACCAGTCGGATGTTACCAGCAGAATTCCAGATTCTCTCTCCCAGAGTCTTAGAGACAAAAAGAAGATTCGTCTGAGGAATAAACTGACAAAGTATGACTTTAAGGGAGGATACCTTAAAGTCTATCAGTTCAAGACACCAGTTCCAATTCCTCGTACTGACGAATAGTGCCGTTCTGACATAAAGAGATCAATGTCAGATAAAGTGGACAAAAGCATGGCACTTTCCGGAAATTCCTACCTGCCGCCGTCTGAAGGACATGCGAGGACAGAGACCTTTTCCGGATGTGTCCAAATGGCTAGAAGATTTGAATCGGATCCCTCGGCTATAAATACCTGGGATCCATCAACATTCAATACTCTTCACCTACCGAAAGACTGCAAATTTATTACGCTCAAGCAAGTAGAAGCAAAACACTTTCGAGGCCTTTCTAAAGGCTATCCGTGTGTTGATTTATTCAAACACGAGACTTCAAGCTTCCAGCTTGTAAGTTACTGATCTCTTTGGTGTCCTTTCTCTTCTGAGGAAGTTCACAGCAGCTCTTGTGCCAGCCAGCACTTGAGTTATTACGGGCTTTTGCCGTATTGAGAAGATACGTTCTTGGGAGAACTAAACACCCAGTGAAGCTGTGGAGGTTGAAGTGACGTGCTCGCACTCCACCAGCTGATCAGAGTTGAAGAAGGAAACAAGACCGGGAGCGGTTGATCTAGCGAAGTGGTGGACAAGGGTCGCACCAGCTAGAGATAGATCGTAGGCAACTTGTACCTGATTACTCTATAGTGAATTTCCAGTGCTACGACTGGAGAGTGGACGTAGATCAGTTGATCGAACCACTATAAATCCTTTGTCTTTTATCAGCTTTCTGCATTTCATACTGATTTGAAACCCAGCACCCAAGTGCTGGTGTATATCTGAAAACTGATATAACTGTGTAAACAAGGCTAAAATATTCTAAGTCTTGAGCTACCAGCTGACGAGCCAGTCGCCAGTCAGCAGAGTACGCAGAGTGCACGTTGACTTACCAACTGACAAGGTCCCAGTCAGTTGAGTAACCAGCAGAGTGCAAGAAACGATTAACCACATTTTCCGCTGCTAAGTTATACCCTGATAATCCGGGACCAACACCTTGCATGATAGAATTTTAGCAATGTTATAATAATGGCTACATAAAATAATCTGTGCAATTGAACCTTATGAACTAAAAATTACTAAGCTCATAATTTAGTAAGACCTCCACAAAGCGATCCTTTATTGGAAGTGGGTAATTTATTAGGTAAACGTCTACATGTGTAGCTTACTTAATTTATTATTCATAAGTTCTAATAGATAGGATTTCTTAAAACAAACATTTATTTCATGTGAGAAGTGGGAGTTCATGCGTAAACGTCTACATGTGTAGCTTGCGTATTGAATTTTCATAAGTTCTCTAGGGATTGAATTAAATGAGACAACCTTATTATAGGGATCGGGTGTGTTCTAATAGATCCTTATATGGGAGGGTTGGCTTTGGTGGTAAGCTAGCTTAGATGTTATCCAGAGTATAACTCATTTGTGATGTCCCTGCTCA
>JAPKLW010003697.1:0-14100 GCA_026898455.1 Plectranthus barbatus
TCTATTTTTTTCGGCTCTCATCATCAATAATAATAATAATAATAATAATAATAATAATAATATATAGATCATAGAAGAAATATACTTCTTATTTATATTAAAATAGATTATCTTCGAGATAAATTTTATAATTGATGTCCATGTAATACATATATTTATTGAGTCTTATATTGTAATAATATTAGGATTTATATAAGCTCGTGGTTTTAGTTTTTCAATTAATCTTAATTTTAATTTAAATGTATTAGATGTTTTGATATATTTATATCCATATTTTAGTATAATTATTTTGAAAGTTATATTAATTAAGATGGAGAACTTAACAATTAGTCCAATATAAAAGGATAAAATAATGGCATTATAATTTGAATAAGAAATTTATAAATTTTATTGATGGTGGTCCGGACTCCGGAGCTATCAACAATCCAATTTGTCTCTCTCTCTTTTTTTTTCTATATAAACATCTGTTTACATGAGATTTATCTATATTTTCCATCTCATCTTTACATGAACATCATTTCAATCGCAAACAATAAAAATATTTTTAGCAGCTTGGACAATTATTATGAGGACAAATAATACATATACTACAACTTCATTTCTTATTTCCTCAAAAAAATTAAATAAAATAAATAAACATGGTATTTAATTATTTATTTTAGAATTCAATATATTTTATCGAGACAAGTAATTGTGTAATTTAAGTTGGAGCTAAATATAATTAATACCAATAATTTTATTTTTTTTATCATATATGTGATTTTGTAATAAATAGACAATTTTTATGGGTAATCAAATACATAATCTATTTTTTGGATTAAAAAAATAAAATTTAATACTACATAATCTATTTTTTGGATTCTACATACTTCATACACATTTTATAATGCATCTTGACATTCCTAATAACAATTATAAGAATTAAAAGATTAATAGTAGAAATATACAAATCCTATATGAAAGATATGTTGATGGCAAAATGAAATTGATATTAATCTATAAGAATTTTGAACCTATTTACACTAACAACAAATTAAAAGCAACACCACTAATAATGCTTGTGATTCTAATTATTTAGTAATGATTGATATTTGATTGAGTAACACCAATCAAGTAGTAGCGTTATTTTTTTTATGTATAGTCATTCTTTATTTATACAACTAATTTGTCATAATTAAAGATTAACTCCTCATTTTACAAATTTCGTATCTATTAAGTTGTTTAATTTTTAAAAGAATATATAAATAGATTAAATTATTAAAATATTTGCATGTCATAATAGATAGATTATATGAATTATTTTTCCATTGTTTTTTGTGATTTCAAATGGTTTGTTACGGTGGAAAATATATACATAAAGAATCTTGCTTTTAAGAATAATATAGATATCAATTAATTATAGATAGATTGTCTAATTATATCTTAACTATTTACCTATTTGTATATCTATTAAAACAATAATAATCAATAGAATAAAACAATAAAAATATTATTAAAATAACAATAATTATTATTTCCATTATCTAATAATTATTTAACATGAATAAGTAGAATCCATAATAGTTTGGTTACTAACCAAAACAAATAATTGATAATATACAAATTAGTAACATTTTCTTTTTCAATGTGCATTCTTAAATGTGTTCATATTTAAATTAAACACGAATTTTGAATTTTTTCTTGATAAATTAATAGTTCAATCATTTTTAATATTACCATATTTACTAATTATAAATAATTGTTTACTTAACATATTTAATATTACTTACCAAATATATTGTAAGTTTATATTTGGTAAGTATTTTTTGGGGGGAAAATTTTGGAGAGGGGTTTTGCCTTTTAGTATATATAGATGTATATATTAATTATAGATATTAAAAATATATCTAAAAAATATAGTGCATGTCCATATAGTACACTTCATTTTTTGAGTTTAGTATTGCATACTAACATAACTCGTCATAATTGAGCGCAGAAGTATTTTTAATTGATTTTGAGTTTAAACATAAAGATATTTAGATGTTCTTCATTTTTTTACATCCATATTTGATTTCGAGAATGCAATTAATTAAAAGATATGCAATCAACTAACCGACGATAATATGTGCAAAACAAACGGAGCGTGCGAAAGCGTGTATGTAACTGGGTGAGCCCAAGTTCAGTTACAAATTTTTTGTCAAAAATGTTAGGTCAAACAATTACTCAGTCAATTTTTCTATATACTTCACCAATATCCAATTGATGAGTTTCAAGAAAATCAACAGAAAAACAAACAAACAGGAGGTTAAGAAAAAATCAATACAGTTTTTAGTGATTCAGAATCTCAATGTGTCCACTCTTCTTCCTATCAAGAGAAATGAAATTCACTAACAACAGTTGTATACACTAAGTCCCAATTAATCAATCATACAAAAATATCCATACAATTGGTTGAACTTTACCACGTCAAATACTTCAAGCACCCCTCTAGATCCACTCGTGATTCAAGATCTTTTGAATTTCAAATACTTCAAGCACCCCTTTAGATTCACTCGTGCTTCAAGATCTTCTTCTGAATTTCAAACAATTCAAGCGCCCCCTAGACGACAACTTCATATTCGCTACACCAAGTATAAGAATCAAAAGAAAAGATATAAAAAAAATAAAAACACTACATGATTGTATTATAAATATGATAATGACAAAATGAAAATTCTTCTGATTGTTCTTGAGAATTAGACCCTATTTATATTAATGATAGTGAAAAGAAATCAATGAGAATGCCACTAATTATTCTTTCAAATTTAATTATTTAGTCATAAATTTTTTTAATGAATAACGTAAATTAAGCATCTTTTATGAATAATCAATGAATTAAGCATTTTTTTTTAAGTTTACGAATTTTAAAAATTTATGTTTTAGTAATTCTAATTATTGAATAATCATTATTAGTAAAAAAGTTAATATTGATGATATTTAAATTATAATTTGAAAGCACATAGTAATTTAATTAATATGAATTATTTAATTTTAAATTTTTGGACTATAAATCTGTAATAAAATTGATTATTTAACATTAATATAAAAAACATTATTCTTAAATAATAATTGAAACTTCTTTCAAGTTTTTCATTATAATTTATATATTAGTAATGAAATTAATTCATTTATGTATCCATAAATGAGAAATATAAATAATTAGCTATTATTAAATCTATTTAATAATGTCTCTCTCTATATATATATATATACTTAATAGAATAATTAGTATTAATTAGTTATTTACTTACCATATTTGTTCTTAGTTACCTAATATATAGTGTAATTATTTTCAGTATGGTTTGGGGGGAAAATTTTTTGGCTAGGGGTCTTGCTTTTAGGTATATATAGATATTTGCTAAAATTTATTGCCACCAATTAATGATAATTCATAAATTAGTCCCATAATTTTGATTTTTTCTATATTAGATTAACGGTATTAATAACTTCCAAAAAATATATTTATAAATATATATATATATATATATATATATATATATATATATATATTTAATTATCCCCGAATTCAGTTTTATTTTCTAATATTTTTTATATTTGAAAATCGTATTTGAAGAATATAAATCCTAATTAATATTTTTTGCCTTTCAAAATATAAAAAGGTCATGATTAAGTTTGTTTTCATTTATTGTCATTAATATTAATTCATTAATGCCATTTTTTTGTAATATTGATTTACATGGATTGATCCTATCTACCATACATAGAATTGTTTACCTTATATATTAAACATCTAATTTTGGTCATTTTACTTCAATTTATTATCTTTATTCAATATAATATTATAGAATAATTTTAATTTCTTTTGGTATAAGTCATCTTTAAGCTATTTTATTTAAATAAATTTATGATATTAAGTGGCAAAGAAAAATTTTATAATCATTTTATGTAAACATAAATAAAAACTATTATTATAAAAAAACATATATACATGTAAATAATTGATAATTATTTATGATTAGAAATATTGATTGTTCACATATTTCAATAAAACAATTAGTAATAATTTTTTGTACTAACCATATTTAATAATACTTACCTAATATATTTCAAGTTTATTTTAGACAATTGTTTTTGGGGGGAAAATTGCGGGGTTGGGGGTTTTGCCTTTTAGTATATATATATGAACACAAATTGATATATTTACTTTGGATTTTACTATTTTAATAACATACTTTAGTAAATAACTTTATTATAGTAAGTTTACGTAATTATTGTATAATTATTTCGAAATTATATTTTGAGCCGGGAAGTTTTTAAGAATAAATATATTATCAACAATAGTTGTAGTAAATATTTTGACACAATGTAAACTATTTACTGATTATAAATAATAAAATAAAACTAAACATCACATACAAAATTTTATTTGAAGCAAATCTCATTCATATTCCTTGTAAAGAAAAAACAAAACAAAAGCAAAATATTGATAATCAAAACAGCACATAATTGGTCCAACGGTATTTGAGAAATAACATTACACAACATTAAAAGTACAAAAACGAATGAATGATGAATAAATTCTTCGGAAAAATCGAAACTATCAAAAAATAATAAATGTACATTGATGATAATTGCATCACATAGCTATGAAATAATCACTGTCATCCGATCATTGACGAAGCTTAACCTAACCTTGGACATGGAAAATGAAAGTATCTCTCAAGATAAAAAAATAAATAATGAGGGATAACAACTCAACAATCCATTATTTATACAATTATTTTGACGTTTAAATATTAAATACCACCCTAAAATCAGCCCATTAATTAGGACTAATTAAATTATATAATTAATTTAATTAGGTAGTATACAAATTTTATCAATCAATCAACCGATTATAAATTAGGTAGAAGTTAATCTATATCTATATATCTATAAAAACAAAACACCTATAAAGATTTTTTTCTCCCGCTCAAACAAAGTTACCTAAAATACTATTACATAAATCATGAAAATAAATAATTGTTAACTTGCAATATTATCGGTTACATCATCAAATTAGGCAAGTAAGTAATTAGCACAATTATGTTAATTAAGTAGTGGTAATTAGAGGGCATATTTTATGTTGATATTTTTCATATTAACAAAGCTAAATTGGTATAAATAATCAATTGTTGAATTTGTATCACTCTGCAAATCTTCTTCCATCCCAAGGATAGTGTTCATTTTCATCTATGAATTTGGGATAAGCTTTCTATATGATGGGTGAAAAATAGTTGTTTGAGAGGTACGTTAATTCAATTACCATCATGTACATTTAGTTTTTTTTTTTTGTTAGTTTCAATTCTTTATATATATTTTTATCAATCACTCATCATTTGTGTATTTCATACCATTGTATAACTTTATTTCTTAAATGCTATTATATCAATTCTTTGATTATTTGTACGATATTCTCTTGATTTCATCTATATGCTTTCCCTATAACACATAATGCATATACAGGAGTGTTGGCATTCATGGCACATTTCTCATTATTTCTGACATATTGTGTTCATCTCTTCCATGGATGCCAAGCGCAACAAATTTGTTTCATTAGTATCTAATTCGATGAAATCTCATAGTGAAAGAGGATGAAGTGAGTTGATCTGACAATCCAGAAGTGGAAATGTGGTGGCGAGTTGATTGAGGTCCTGCACGATGCTGGGTATTTAAATGTATTTTGTGATCATCTCAATGTAATAAAATGTTTATTTGCAAGAAATATTAAAAATAATTTGTAATTAGTCACCAATGTATTTGTAATTCTATAAATTTAAATTCAAATTAAAAAATGTAACTAATTTATTTATTTATTAATAAAAACGCTTTAGTTTTTATTGAATCGGAGCATTCACTATAAATATGATGAGATATGTTGTTATTTGAATACATATTATTAAGAATAATGTATATATACAATACAATGCAAATTGAGTGAGGCTGTGATAACTATTAAATACGTTAACAAAATAAAATAACACAATTATTATTTGTTTGTAGATTTTGTTGTCTCATTAAGGTGTTACATTATTCAATCTGAACCCGACCAAAAATTGTCATATGTATCAATTCGTTAAGCTTCACTTTAAATTAATTATTATCGTATAATTTCATGTTTGATTATAATGTTATATAAAAATTCATCAGTTTTAAAAATTAAAAAAGAAAAAAGAAAAGGTAAGGATACTTTTTATTTACTATTTGAAAAACAAACACTCACTTTCGTTAATGAAGGATAGCTGGGTTGAAAGTTAAGGATAAACTTAAAAAAAAATGCAGAGTATTCTACATAAAAGTGTAGGCTTCAAATTGATATAATTAAGATATTATTAACCAATATAGAAAAAATAAAATTTAAATAAGAAAGAGCAAACGAATTTTATTGTTAAAAGAATTTAGTAACGGTGATCTAATGAGTTGTTTATTATTGTAAGAAGTTATTTTATTGTTAAAATGTGTGTAATGAAATTTAAGAAGAGATTGAGTTTTGCATTAATTAGGTCTCTCAATTTTAAAAGTGATTTTATAATCCTTTTAAAATTACTGTTTTTTACATATAAGCAGTTTGTAAGTATTTTATAATTTCATATTTATGTTTATATCTTATTATATAGTGTATTTGTTTTAATTTACTGGATCATATAGAATTCTAAAAAATATTATTTTTATCTTTATTATGTATAATATTAAATGAATATTTTTGTTAATCACATTAGTATTCAAATTTAACACGAGAATCAAAATGCAACCGATCAAAGTAAAATTGTCTTTTATCTATGTAATTACATTATGTGTGATCCTCAATATTTACATTATATAGTTTATTTAAGCAATCAATTCAGTCTTCAAAATTATTGTCTACTTAAAATGCATATTTTAATATTTAGTATAAAATTAAATTTTGTTCGTTATTTTTTGTGTACTACAAATCTAAACTATATAGTTAATTGATAAGTTTATCTTTTACTAACTTATATATCATTTTCAAATTTTATCGTAGTCTTATAGACTTTTATAGAATGGTTGTGGCTTGGTGTATGTTATATATGCTCTTGATGGTAAAATTTTGTAGATTTTTTTCTATTAAAAAAAGTGGAAAAAGTAAAGGAAGATTCAGTCCAGAAGTTTGAGCTTTGTAACGATCGACGCACTTTTTATGACGATCGATATGGATGTGACGAGAATTTAGGACATTCGATACAAAGTTTTTAATGATGACGAATAAAATAATATTTTCTGTGACGGTTTGATACAAAATGCACTTCGTCCAACACAAAATGCAAGATTGTTGGGCATGCATATTTTTGGACTTTTTAACCTATTTCACTTGCCTAACCCATACGGACACACTTTTTAGTTTTTTGGTTTATTATGTAAATGTTTGTGTGTGTCTAGAACAGACGAGAAGTGGTGGTGAAATAATAGCGGATCTATAATTATTTGCTAAGAGAGTTTCATTAAAAAATTTACTTAACAAAATCACACATAATTAAATAAAAATCAACCCCCTCTTAAGTAAAAATTCTTAGGTAATAAAAATAATACTATGTATAATTTTTTTAAAAAAAATTAACATAAAATCAAATAAAATTCCGTCTCCTCTTATTTCTCAATCCTCACTCTCACTTTTTTAATTATCAACACTCTTTTTCTTAATAATTATCATCATATTACTAGCATTATAATTAAAATATATTGAAAAACTTCGGGTCCTAAATTGATAAAACTTCTTTATTTTGAAACATAAATAAAATGTAAATTAGTTTTTGCTATCTAATTTATACATAAAGTATAATCAAATCTATATCTATACATGTATTTATATCTATCTATATATACTTAAAAATAATTAATACATTTATATTAATACATAAATAAAATGTAAAAATGTTCATATAAGTTAAAATGACAACAACTTATTTTTAGTCTCTCAAAATAATAATGACCAATCAAAATAAATATGCACATATATATTATAATCAGGATATTTTATTTTTAGTGATACTAGCATTTCACCCGTGCATTGCACGATAATATTCATTATAAATTTATGTCTATAAAAATAAATCTCTAAGTGGCGATGGGTATAAAATGCCAACAACAACAAAAATAAAGAGATTTATGTAGCTTTACATACTCTTGAATAAACTAAAATAAAAGAATCATTTTAATTTATAGTGCAGTGTATGTAGAGAAAACCATTTACTAATATTAAGTTTAATTTATAGTGAAAATTAAACAATTTTATAGGGTATATCAAATACAATGTATTAATTTAAACTCACAATTTAGTTGTCCTAAAAAAAAGTTTGAACCCATGATCTCTTATTCATGGGCAAAGCACTTTCACTGCTGCTCTCCAAACATGGGACACTATTTTGTAGTATATATCACACATTGGTGGTGACCAAAATTACAAAGATGATTGTTGCTTATATCTATGATAGTCAAGATCTTTGCTTTATTTTATATGATTTATCGTAGTTTTATAAGTTTTATATGCATGATTGTGTCTTGGTGTATATCAATATGAGAGATAGAAAGCCGAGCACCATTACTAACAATAACACTACCATGCAAGAGTATCTAAGAGTTCTCCAAAGAATTAGAAGTAGGTGTTTTGTGGGGCCGAGGCACCGGTGTCAAGGAACTAATCTGATGTTTCAGGTTGTGTGTGTATGTGTGTGTGAGAGAGAGAGAGAGAGAGAGAGCAGTAGCAACCAGTGGAGAATGTGTCAGCCAAGTGTGCAACCGCTGGAGATGACTGCGAAAAATACCTCTCTGAATAGAAATCGACATAGTGACCTTTATGACGATAAATTTAGTGGGGAGGTGGTCGACGTTTTGAATTGCAACCATGACCACGAGAGTTGGAGTAACGTGAACCACTGTCATGACTAAGAGAAGAATTAGAATTTCCAGAGGAAGGTGGACACTGACCTGAAGGTTTGTGCTGGAGGAAACAAAGAAAGATCCTAATGTGTTAATGAACTCTTGAAATAATACAAAGCTCTCAGCTTTAGATAGGAGATCGCAGAAGTTATGAAGAGAAGTGAGCATCACTTGAGCAGCAGAAAAGCTGGAAAAAGACGAACCAAAATCTCGAAGAAACCAATGAGCCTTATGTGTATCATCGATGGGGAGTCCAATAGCTGCTAATTGATCTCATAAGGACTTGAAGTTTTGGCCATATTCAGCCGCAAATTGAGTCCATTTCTTCATAGTTTGGAGGTCGTCTTTAAAGCATAGCTTGCGAGATTTGGAGATGTGACTACACGCGGCCTCAAGAGCCAGCCATACCGTACGCAAGCTGGTGCAGCCAGGTACTTCAGTCATGGACTCCTCTATTAGAGATTAGAGAAGTAGACTAAGGAGCCACTAATCTTGGACGCGCCAGAGTTCATAGGGGCGATTGACTATGGGGGTGCCACCAGTGGACAAAAATATATTAGAGGGAATAGATTTGGTGTCGTCTATGTAACCAAATAGGTTTTGGCTGGAGAGAAGAGTGGTGATCTACGTTTTTCATAAAAGATAATTTGCAGAAGAAAGCTTGATAATTATCATATGGATGAGAGTAGAGAAGAATAGAGGTTCATCATCTCGGGTAATGATCGAAGAAAGGAGGCAACACCGGTTGTTGGAAGAAGATACGAGAGAGAGGTAAGGTTTTAGGAGAGAAGACTGATATTAGGCTGATATCGTGATAAGATCTATATTGTTTGCTTAAAAAATAATGTTTATTAGGTAACAATGATCAGCAAAATAAGAAAGAATATTGCATGGAGATATGATGATATCACATGAAGATATGATAAAACTTCAATTGTATTTAATAAGTATATATAGACAGTAGAGCACTATTTGTAGCATCATCATGCACTTTTTTGTTTTTTTTGTTTATAATGCAAGTGTTTATGTGTATATAGAAGAGACCAGTGGTGGTAGTGATGTAGCAGATCCATAAATATTTATTAAAGGGTTTCATTGAGTTTTTACGTAGCAAAAAAATACACATAATTAAGTAAAAAATGATGTTCATAATAATAATGAAATATATAAAAAGCTCATACACTAAAACTAATTTCAATAGTGTAAATATAAAAACTTAACATCAAATAAATTTTTTTTTTTGGCTTCTCTTAATTCTCAAATCTCAACCCTCTTACATTCTCTTCTTATTCATTCTCAACTTTTTTTTATTGATTATTCGCCAGTAAAAATAGTTATTTCATAAAAAAGGCATATCATCATATTACTAAATTAATTAAGGGGTAGAAGTCACCCAAGCTTCTAAGTACATCCACCAATATGATGAAGTGCTTACCAATAGGAATAAGTGACACAAATATAAACCAATTCTAATTATTTAAGTAATTTAAAGCATAATCTTTATCTTGACTGACAACATATTTTCATGTAAGATAAATCGAGTTTCAATATTTCACTGTTATATATAATTTACAAAAAATTATTAATAAAAATATTTACACCTGCGCATCGCGCAGGCAGAAATCTAGTTTTTTTTTTCATAACTTATGTAATATTATTTTAGGTAATGTTGTTGGGCGGGGAAAAAATAAGCTTTGTAGGGTTTTGCTTTTATATATATATATATAGATATGAAAATCATTAATTAAAATGCTAACGTTTCATTTAATTAATATCCACGCAACGTCCACATGGAAGAAAATACATGAATCAATCACAAATTAACTTTGTTTGTCTTGTGGGATGAAATTCATAGAAATGATTAAAAAAAATAGAATAAGATCGATTACTGAAGAAAATCTTGGATAAAATTCACTATAACTCAATTCTTTGATGATAAAATAAGTAATTCACTCATTCTTGGATCAATGAGGGTTAAAGTAGCTTATGTTCAATGATCATAAATTCGAGCTATATTAAGAATATTTAATATAAGTAATAATTCATAATTAGAAATACGGACCAACTCAAATTGAAGATGAAAGCCACTTCACATCGAATTTTCAATCGACTTAAATTTAAGCTCATATTAATCTCTCTATTAGATCTCGAAATCAAGCACCCATCAGTCATTATATAATACTCCCTCCCTCCCATTAGATTAGTCCAGTTTGATTTCGGCACATAAATCAATGTTTGTGAGTGTAATGAAATTAATATTTTATTGATGTGAGGAAATTTTTATCCATTTTAGGAAAATGAGCTAATCTGGTGGGACAGACGAAAATGGAAATATGGATTAATCTGGCGGGACGGAGGGAGTAATGAGTATTTACGCATGTTAATCCCCAATGAATGATTGAAGAATATTTCAGAAAAAAAAAAAAAGTGATTATTTGCAAAATCCATCATTGTAAAATTATTTTTATCAAAGCTCAAGCCTCGAAATGGGGCCACACATAAAAGCTACCATTGATTTATAATTTTAAAATTGAGTGAGCAGTAAATTAATTTAAAATATTATACGCGAAATAATTGTAGAATTTATTATTCTTTGTAGTTATCTCAAATTATCATGCCTGTTAATTAATAGATAAGCATTATCATTACAATCTAAGAGAAAAATGTCACGTTTGCATTCATTGAGTAGAGAAAATTTGCCAATAATTTAAGTTGATGTGATTTACTACAATGTTTCTTTTTCGTTTATATTAATGTAATTGTCATACTAATATGAAACAGATTTAGATTTCCAAGTCTATTAATTTTGGATTTTTTTTACGTCATTTGTTTATATTTGTGACACATGCTTACGCTAGTGATGGTGCAGTTTTTTTTTCTGAAATTTTTATTTTCATTCAATAAAGTAAAACCTCTTTAAAGGTGAAAAAAATAAAGGGAAGTTGAAGAGGTTCTTTATGTAATAAGTTGAATAGTTATAATTTTTTGGGCATTTGCAGTTTGATGATTTCATCAGATGTGATGGGAGAGAACCTCAAAGACTTCACTCAAACACATAGGGATGTCAATCGGGCTAACCCGTCGGATTTCGGGCTAACCCTATCGGACTGCGGGCTATTTGGTCCGGGTTGAATCGGACTGAATTTTTATCGGGCTAAAAATTCTTGAACCTAACCCTAACCCACCGGTTTTCGGGCTGACCCGTCGGGTTGGCAATATTTACGAGTTTATTTTTGTAAAATTTTTCTTAAAATATTTTAACAACCCCTAAAACAAAATAAAAAAAGAAAATGATGAACCAACATAAATAAAAGACATCAAATATCAATATCTTTGCAAAAAAATATTGATAAGTGGATAATCATAGTTTGAAAAGAAAAAAAAAACATTTATCCTTATATATCAACTAATTTAAGTAATAGAAGTACATTTCTCAACGTATAAAATGATAAAATAATGATTAAAAAATTAAATATATATAGCTTTCACTTGGATGAACATAACAACGAGTGGCTAAAGGTTCTTGAAAGGAAGAAATGAGTAGGTACGCTAATTAGGAGAGTGACGAGTGGAAGACAGTGAAAGAGGAAGAAATGAGAGATTTTTCGATTTGAGGGTAAAGGACTACGTCATTGGGAGAGATTGATGAGATTTTGTGTGACGAAAAATTAGGTCTAGGAAATTAGGTATATAGTTAATGGGTATAGTAGGATATAAATAATATTAGAAATAATAAATAATAAATTATTAAATATTAACGGACCTACGGGCCGACCCGCAACCCACCGGGCTCAGCCCGTTCGGGCCGCCAACCCGTCGGGTTCAACCCGTTCGGTTAAAAATAATTTTGGGTTGAATTTTTTTTACCCTAACCCGCATTTTAGCCCACCGATTTCGGGCCGACCCATCGGTTTCGGGCTTTATTGACATCCCTACAAACACAGACAAAAAGAAAAATTATAAAACATTTTAAATTTTAAACTTGGTGATGTAGTAAATATGTCAGCCTATGATCATCCAAGTTACACAAAGTAAATATTTTCCCCATATATATAAATCTCATTAGTGTTGGTTTGAGATGATAATGTTTGACAGCTATAGGATAATTTGATATGATGAATTTGTATGATAATAATAACTTATGGGGTGCTTGGTTTATGAGTTTCGGAATCAAGATGTTTGGTTTAAGAGTTTGGGTATGAAGGAATGGATTGGATTCCCAAATAATTGGGAATGGTGATTCCCAACATAAATGGTGGGTATCAACTCCATTCCCAAATTTAATAAACTTTATTATTTTTTAAAACTTTTAATTTCTTTTATAATTATAATATTAATTAAAATTAATATAATTATTAAATAAATAATGAAGTATTATATTACTTATAATTATCGTAATTATATATTATTATTATATTATATTACTGATATTATTTTAATATTAACATTTATAATATTATTATAATTATTTTTATTTAATTTTTAAATCAAGTTTTATGTTAGTTTTTAATATTTTTAAAAATATTATTATATTATTCCTATTTATTTTTCATTTCTGATTACTTATAAATTATTTTAATTACATTATTTTTAATATAAAATTAATGAATACTTATAATTAAAATAATAATTGTTTTATTATATTTATTTTCAAAGTTTTTATTTTTTAAACCTATAAATTTTAACATAACAAATATTAAAATTGAGAATGATTCCCAAATCCAGTTTGTAAACCAAACACTTAAATTGGAATAATTAAAACTCATACTCATTCCCTTTACTATCAAACTCATACTCATAGTGATTCCTGACAGTTGTACCAAACGCCCCCTTAGTGTTGAACTTTAATAAGTTTGTGTCGACATGATAAGGATATATTCACTTCTTGTATTGTTCATACCAAGTTGTATTATCAGATAAACATATCGTGTTCGTGTTAAAACTTAAAAATTAATAAATAATACTCCCTCCGTCCTGGGTCATTAGTCCCACTTTGATCGCATATTGTAACCAATGTTTATGAGTGTAGTGAAATTAATATTTTGTAGATGTTGGGAGTTTTTTTTCATTTTAGGAAATGAGACTAATTTTTGCGGGACAGACGAAAATGGAAAATGAGACGGGACGGATGGAACAATATTTATTATTATTATTATTATTATTATTATTATTATTATTATTATTATT
>JAPKLW010003697.1:14110-37183 GCA_026898455.1 Plectranthus barbatus
TTATTATTATTATTATTATTATTATTATTATTATTATTATTATTATTATTATTATTATTATTATTATTACGATTATAATAGCCTTATTAGTTATCAACCTAACCTAATACTCCCTCCGTCCCGTTACAATTGTCGCCTTTCTTTTCGGCACGGAAATTAAGAGTTGTGAGTGTAGAATGAGTTAGTGAGATTAATATTTTATTGTTGAGTGTGAAAAAGTTGCTATTTTTGGAAATGTGACAATTTGGTTGGGACGCCCAATTTTGTAAGTGTGACAATTCAAGTGGGACGGAGGGAGTACATTCCGTGTTGTGTTATCGAATCAAGTTCGTGACAGGTTAATATCATTGTAGGGACTACAAATTAACTGGGCCAAGATAGAAGCCCAGCAGGCCACAAAGCCCATCGAATGTGATCTAGCCAAGGCCAGGGGATAGTCCGATAGCGAGCTACCAGTCGAGAAAAATAGTTCGACAAAAAGGGAGCCGCATCCAGAGTAGGTTGACCAGCAGAGAATCATTTTAATTGAGCTGACCAACAGTCGAGAGGAGTTCAGATAAGGGCACAATAGTTCCGGAAGAGGCGAACGACAAAGACGTTGCAATGACCCCGAAAAAACCGGCGAGCTACCCACAACAATCTGGAGGCGTGCTCAAGGGAACCTTAGCTCTCTAATAGGTTATATAAATAGGCCCATGTAAGCCGAAAATTAGCAAGCTTTCGTTCACTCTTCACTTAATCAAGTTCACGATTGTATTTACTCACAAGCTCGAAATGTTTTTTTCAACCAGTTCACTGGACTCGTGTAGACCGGTGCTTTATCTATGTTTTGTCCGCTTTGACAATGATTTTGTCGTTTATCTTGATTCTTATTGCTACCATCTTTTGTCTTTATTGACCATCTGCATTGATTATTTACGTGCTAATTCACCGTTTATTTACTCGATTAAGTTATATTGTTCTCGGTTATTTCTTGAAACTATCCCTTGTTGGATCACAAAGTTTCCGGAATCTCATATTGGTACGAATCGAACATCAATAATTATGAAATCGAATTGAATTTTTAATAGAACAATATTGTATTCGTATTATGCTTGTTTTTAGGGCTTAACAAATCATGTCATATTTGTATCAAATCTCAACGAATGGTGTCGAGACTACAATAAAAACACACATGAATTGCCATCACTTATATATATATTTATGGAAAATCAAGGTTAATAGTAGAATTTCTTGAAAAAATATGACTTCCCGTGTTAGCTAATGGAGGACATAGGATGAAATAAGCGTTGAAATGATTTGAGTAAGTATTTCAATAAATGATGAATAATTTTTGAAGAGTTATTTATTTATATCGATAGAAAAAGGCGTTTTATAATAAGGTATAAGCTATTTAATATCTGTACATTATATAAAGTCATGGTGAATCATGATATTCATTTCTTTATTTGAATATTAATATAGTGCATATTTAATCAAATAACAAAACTTTATTTTCATAAATACAAACTAACAAAATATCTCAAAAAAAAAAAAAATGCAATTACCAAAATCTCACTAATTAATGTTGCTTTTTTAGAAAAGAAAACAAGAAAGAAAGAAAAAAAAAAAAAAAAAAAGCAGATTACCCTAAAGTTTTGTAGCGCCGCTCTCTTCGATTCGTGTTTGTCAGCACCCAAACGCAACCCATTTAAATTGAAATGGTTCAAAATTTACGGTTTTTCGAAATCTTTGATTATTCAAACTCAATCCCTTAACTAATTTTCTTCCAAGTGAGATAGAGATGGCAGTCAGCGGCGCCAACGCCAGTTTTGGTGTTCAATTTGTGGGCAGCCGTTTGAGTTCAACACCAACGATTTTTTCCCCTCTCAGCTTTCGCGTGAGCCCCCTCAAATGGGTTTCTCAGACAAGTGGCTGCTGCGGTTTTGCTCGTAATCAATCTCTTATGCCAGTATGCTCTACCCTAGCTTCAAATGACGCGCCCTCCTCTGCTTCTGGTACCATTCCCTTTCTCTCGATGTCAATTTGCTTTTTGTAGTGGTAAAACCAAGAAATATGTATGTTGCTTATTGCTTTGCTCATTTTTATGCAATTCGAGTATTTAATTGTTGTTTAATAGAAGAAGAAGAAGATGGGTATGATGACAGTTGCTAATCTTGTTGCTGAAAACTGTGTGATTGTGTAATGTGCGTTGAATGATGATCCAATGCTAGTATTTCATAACCATTTGATATAATCTGCTTCCTGCAACAATAAAGTTTGCATCTTTTTACTCAAGTTTGCACCTATTAATGATGCTTGCAATTGGCAATGTAGAGGAGAAAACAGCTGTGCTTGTTATTGGAGGAGGGGGAAGGGAGCATGCTCTTTGTTACTCTCTTAAACGATCTCCTTCATGTTCTCATGTGTTTTGTGCTCCTGGGAATGCTGGAATTTCTGACTCGGGCGATGCAACTTGTATATGGGATCTTGATATCTCGGATAGCTCGGCTGTCATCGCCTTCTGTCGAGAAAGGTCTATTGGATTGGTTGTAGTGGGACCAGAGGCTCCCCTTGTAGGTGGTCTTGCTAATGATCTTGTTAAGGCTGGAGTTCCTACTTTTGGCCCTTCTTCCGAAGCTGCTGCCTTGGAAGGTTCCAAGGACTTCATGAAACGGTTATGTGACAAATATGATATCCCAACAGCGAAGGTTCGTTACATTGTAGCCCCGGTTAATAAATAGGCTTGTTTCCACTACTTTGAAAAGCTTGCTTACCCTTTGCACTTGATTGTGCAGTATCGAACTTTTACAGAAGCTTCTTCTGCGAAAGCTTATATCCAAGCTCAGGGTGCTCCCATTGTTGTCAAAGCAGATGGCTTGGCAGCTGGAAAAGGTGTTATAGTCGCTATGACAATTGATGAAGCATTTGAAGCGGTTGATTCTATGCTTGTGAAAAACGTCTTTGGCTCTGCTGGCTGTCGTGTGATCGTTGAAGAGTATCTAGAAGGAGAGGAAGCGTCATTCTTTGCTCTAGTCGATGGGGTGAATGCTATACCACTAGAATCTGCTCAAGACCATAAACGAGTCGGTGATGGTGACACTGGGCCTAATACTGGTGGAATGGGGGCATACTCTCCAGCCCCTATCGTGACGAAAGAACTAGAATCTGTTGTCATGAACTCCATTATTCTCCCTACAGTGAAGGGAATGGCTGCAGAAGGGTGCAAGTTTGTTGGGGTTCTGTACGCGGGGCTAATGATCGAGAAGAAGTCCGGATTACCAAAACTGATCGAATACAATGTGCGCTTTGGAGACCCCGAGTGCCAGGTTTGTCCTTGTTTTCATTCTCTTATCCCCTCACATTTTCTTGATTTTCTTTCGCTTTGTTTACCTGCTTGACTTTTCTTGCTGCATTTCATCTCATTAAACTTATTGCATACAACTAGTACGAAAAATCTCCCGAAAACTGCAAAAGATCTTTGTCTGAGCACATATGTATGCATAATATGAATCATAAAGTTCATTGAGTTATTCAGTAAATTTTCAGATGTTTCTTTTGTCAGTTAACCATGTTCTCAATCTGGATGGAGAACTTCATCAATACAATCGTGCTTTAATTAGTCGCGGTTGTAATAATTTCCTGATTTTCAGGTGTTGATGGTTCGTTTGGAGTCGGATCTGGCAGAAGTTCTACTCGCAGCATGCAGGGGAGAGCTGAACGGCGTGACTCTCGACTGGTCACCAGGATCTGCAATGATCGTGGTAATGGCGAGCGAGGGCTACCCGGGAAGCTACAAGAAGGGCACAGTGATCCAAAACCTCAAGGCAGCAGAAAATGTGGCTCCATCTGTCAAGATATTCCACGCTGGCACGGCCCTCGACTCTGATGGGAACTTCATCGCTACCGGGGGGCGCGTTCTCGGTGTCACGGCAAAAGGGAAGGATCTGGAAGAGGCCAGAGACAGAGCATACCAAGCTGCAGAGCAAGTGAATTGGCCGGGTGGATTCTACAGACGAGATATTGGCTGGAGAGCTCTGGCCCGCAAACAATTTGTTGTTTAATATTTTTGCTTGTACATTATTTTGATGTGTGATGATGCATTTTAACACAAGAATAGAGTAGTTGGATTGTGGTGTAGACATATCTAAGCTTTGTTCTTTTCTTGGACATCTCTTGTTTAGACTCTATAAATTTTAAGAATTTTTTTAGGCAAAGTCTCCTATGAGACGGTCTCATCATATTTAATTGTGAAACGGATTTAATCTTACCCATATTTTTAAATGGATCTTTTAATGGATATTACCCAAAATATAAATCGTTCTCCTACTCCTTTCCCTCAACAAAACTTTCTTCCCCAACAACTCGTTCCCTATGCTGTTCTCCATGGGCAATGGCCACAGAGGTTTTGACGAAGGGGACTAATCATCATGACAACCACCATCAGCTCGACAAGAAGCGCTCTTCCTGCATCTCCAACTTTGGCTGTAACATTCTCCCCTCCAAGCACACGCCCCCGCCTTCCTCCACCAAGCCCCACCGCGGCGGCACCCATGCCAACGTCTCGTCCGCCGGCGACCCTCTTCTCGCTCGCCGCTGCGCGAATTGCGACACCACTTCTACTCCCTTGTGGAGAAACGACCTCCTTGTTCCTCCTGTGGGAGATTTTGTAGTTTGTTGCAATTAATTGACATTCTTGAGAGAAACGATGGGTTTTAGAGGGCATGAGAGAGAGAGAGAGAGAGAGAGAGAGAGAAGGGGGGAGAGAGGGAGAGGGAAAAGCTTTGAAGATGAGAAAGGAAATATTGTTGTATAAATTGGAGTGAAGTTTGGATTTCTCATCGCCGTTCAAGAACCCTATGGCCTCCGTCAAGATACAGCTAAAAATTCCTTTACTATAAATGATGTATTCCTTTACTGTAAATGATGTATTCAACAATTAAGTTTTTTTTTTGTTCTCAAATGATGTATTCCTTTACTGTAAATGATGTATTCATTTAGTTTAAATGATGTAATTCTGGTTTTGAAGATGGCGTGGAGGAGGAAGAAGGGTACTGGTGGAGTGGAATAAGGTGGGTAAGGATCTTGATTCGTCTCACAATAAAATATAGTGAGACCGTCTCTCAGGATACCAACTCATTTTTTTAACATAGGGCAGCCTGTAATATATAATTCCTGTTGCTATTCATGCATTGAATGTGATGATAATAATTATGGAAACGAACTAATTCATTGCACTTAATCTAAAAGAGATAAGATGTGGACGCAAATGCCGCCTCCCCCTATTCAATTATCCCACGTGATTTTTGTTTTCTCCTTTACTATATAAATGCTGCACTCGCACTTGAAAAAAAAACTCAGACAACAATCACAGAGATTCAGAATTTCATCAAAATTTGAAAATGGAAGTACCACGCATAGTGAGGGTGATCGACGGTGCAAGCTCGTTTAGGAGGACGGAGTACCGCCGTGCGATTCCGATGAGGGGGAGAGTGAAGGCGGCGATCGTCACCGGATTGGCCCACTCTTTCTCTTCGATATTCTCTCTCTCTCTTCGCGATCCTAAATCCTAATCGCGAGTCGTCGATCGCTGCCCCGGAGGAACGGCGGAGATAATCCAGTATTCGTAGATGCGATTTTTTTTTTTAAAGATGCGAGAGCAGCTAGTTGAGTGGGTAACTTAGATTGGAGGAATTGAATTTTTTTTGTGGGTTCCTCCATTTGTTTCTGTGTATAGAATAACAGAATGCGGTGTTGATTGTCCACATAAATAATAATAATAAATTAAATCATGCTTAGTAAATTTAGAGAATCTCGATTCAATTCACATTTTCAATATTATTTATCACGTGGAATACATGAATACGTTCATATTTTGTTTCAAAACTATCTGCAATACCACACTTTGGTATCATGATAAATAGAGCGACGCCAAACTAAATTATATCAAAACTAATGTACAAGAAAAAAAATAGTATATTCTGTTTTAGGTAGTACTCCCTCCGTCCCATAGAAGTAATCTTATTTTCCGTTTTTGTTTGTCCCGTAAAATTATTTCATTTCCTAAAATAACAAAAAAAAATTATAATTATTAATAAAATATTAATTTCATTACACTACTCACATATATTAATAACTGTACCAAAAGTAAATGAGACTGGAATAAAGGGAATATTTTTTAAAAAATATTTAACCAAAATTAAAAACAATTTTTTTAAAAAATATTTAACCAAAATTAAAAACAATTTAACGCAGATGTTCAACATGTCAGAATGTGTTGGGTCTCAACGAGGAATCAACCATCAAACTCCATGTGCAAATGCAATGATAAAGGTATCATTTCTCCAAATTATCCATCATTTTTAGAAGATACTGCGAATCCAACAGGGGCAAAGTTGGAATCACATCCCCCCTTTATTCAAATTAAAAATGCACCTCTCCATCACAAAAAAATGAAAATTTTTGCAGAAGTCGAAAATCATATTATTCATATTCACTTATGTATTTATGCATTGCACGCGCGAATAGAGAGAGATACAGCGCGAGAGAGAGAGGGGAAGGAAGGAATGGGGTTTGAAATTGAAGGGAACGAGGGAGTAATGGCTACTGATTATTTCTGGTCCTACACCGATGAGCCACATGCTTCTCGCAGGAGGCAGATCCTCTCTCAATACCCTCAAATCAAACAATTATTTGGTCCCGACCCTTTCGCTTTAATTAAGGTATAAATGCATTTCGGATTTTTCTGTTTGAGTTTAAGAATTCATCGTCCACACACTTTTTTTCTTCACGAGATCTGTGTTTGAGACCGATCGTGATTGAATCTTTTTGTGCATTTGTGTTTGTTTTCTTCTGCATTCGATTACTGTGGATTTACAGTTGTGTTATGGCCAATCTCTGTAGTCTTCCTTTGCACATTGGTTTTGAATGCAACATTTCGTGTTCAAATTAAAATTTGGTCATTTGTGTTGGTTTCTGAAAGAAGTTAAGTATAATTACTTATTGAAACCAAAGAAACTATGCCAATGAATTTCATTTATATGTGGATTTGATCGGAATCTCTAATACCTTTATCTGCTATTGTTGGGGCGTTTTTTTATAGATGTTCTACTTCTTCATGTATATAAGAATCTATTTGTTCAACAAATTTGTTTGAGGAAAATCACCAGGAAAAAAGGCATGATACACTGTCGAAAAGCCCCTATTTCGCTTTCCCGGCTTATTTATTTTGCATCTATGTCTATTAACTATTGGAGTAGAGTAATGAGTTCTGGAAAGAGATGCAGTGATTTTACTTGGCTCAATGAGTCAAGAAATTTCTCTCCAATGTATAAAATGCTTCTGAATATTTCTGAATTGTTAAGATTCAAGTTGAAATGCTTTCAATCCCTGTTTCTCCTAACACCTTCATTACTCAGGTTGCTGCAGTGGTGTTGCTTCAGTTATGGACTGCAACTTTCCTAAACAGTGCTTCCTGGCTGAAGATACTCATAGTGGCTTATTGTTTCGGCTCTTTCCTCAACCACAATCTCTTCTTGGCCATTCACGAGCTTAGTCATAACCTAGCCTTCTCGGTTCCAGTCTACAACCGGTGGCTAGGGATCTTTGCCAACCTTCCCATTGGTGTGCCTATGTCAGTCACTTTCCAGAAATACCATCTCGAACACCATAGGTATCAAGGTGTGGATGGTATTGATATGGACGTCCCAACCCTCACAGAAGCCAAAGTTGTAAGAAACACAGTCTCAAAATCGATATGGGTCGTTTTCCAACTGTTCTTTTATGCTCTTCGGCCAATCTTTGTCAAACCAAAACCTCCTGGCATGTGGGAGTTCATTAATCTGTTTATCCAACTTGCCCTTGATGCTGCCATTGTTCACTTCTGGGGATGGAAGTCTTTCGGTTATCTGATTTTGTCGACGTTTGTTGGAGGTGGAATGCACCCCATGGCTGGCCACTTCATCTCAGAACACTATGTGTTTAATCCAGATCAGGAAACCTATTCCTACTACGGTCCTCTGAACTTGTTGACATGGAGCGTTGGCTACCACAACGAGCACCACGACTTCCCAAGAATCCCCGGAAGCAAGCTTCACAAGGTGAGAGAGATTGCACCAGAGTTTTATGAGAATCTGGAATCATATCAATCTTGGAGCCAAGTTATCTACACGTACATTATGGATCAGACAGTCGGGCCGTTTAGTCGAATGAAGAGGAAACTGTCCACAACATCAGACAAGAAATCTGACTAGGTTCTTTGATGAGTGAGGCTATCTAATCCAACCCCCAGTTAGAAAACACAGGAGATATTCAATTAGTTTGATTCTATTTCTTTGAGAGTTTCCAGAATCTACTTGTATGAAATTCTTGCAGCTGATTATATTCCGTTGAGATAGAATTTGGGATTTGTTTCTTACATAGCATTGAAGAGCTACTAAAGACATTGATGTATTGAAATTTTAAGCAATTAGTAGAGCAATAATTGTTATTTAATAGAGATGAATATCTAGAACTGAGATTTCAGTAAGAAATTCATACAATACATTGTTTGGTAATACAAGAGGAATAAATAGAGCTGAATATCTCTAATTAGCTCCTATGATTTTTCTTCATCATAAGAATTCCCAGAACACTGCAATGCTGGGCAGAAAATTTCGAAAAAAGCTAATAAAATCTAACTAATAACTTCAACAAAGCTGCAGTGAAACAAATCATCTGAATAATGTTCATCTGTTTCTTTAGCCTGAACAGGAAAGTGATCATGGTATCAGGCCAAACCGGAACGAGACTGTTGCTCGATTTCTGCTCCAGCTCCTGCTAAGCAGAGGTGCTAGGAACTTCATCTCTAGCTTTCTTAGATATGGGAGGAGATGTGGACTCTGCAGCAGATGGTTTTGGTTTCTCTTCCGGTGGAGGCTTTGGTGGTCTGGCATGAACTTGTTTGATTTTCTCGGGAGGAATATCGAACTGCAACAGAAGAATGATGTAGTAGATCAGGCATTATGCAACATACTGAGATATTATCTTGAGTGGTTAGTTTACAAAGTGACTTAACCCTATAACTGCAGCCAGCTACGCAAGCACGAAAGCATTCCTGTCATGTCACACACCAGAAAATAAGAAATTATATGCATGCTGCAAAAGATAATGATATAGCAAGCTGATAAAAGCAGAAATGGAGGATTGAATTGAATAGGCTAAAAACGTTCAAAAAGCTGCGAGTGAATGAAGGAATGAACCTCTGAATAGCTGGCAGAACCAGGCGAACGATCAATATAGGCACTCCATTGCTTGTCCTTGAGGACTGGATCTTTGTAGCAGATCTCATCACACTCTCCCAAACCTGAGTTCAAATTATCAAACTTTTTTAATAAACTGAAGCAAGCAAGCCAAAGTGATTTTAATCAAGAGCCACTTTGGCCATTCTTGAAGATATAACATCTCATCATTGCAAATGTTCCTCAAATTAGTTAAAAAACCAAGAATATCACTCAATTTTAATCTGTTTATAAGCAGATACATAGACGTGGAGATTCAAACTTACATTCCTCCCAAGTATCACCATCAGCATCACATCCTTTTTTGCAGAATACTCTCCCTAAAGAAATCAGTGCATGGTTAATAAGATCCTCTAGTCAGTGAAATAGGAAAGAAGAACCAGTTCCAAATTCCAATAATGGAAACAGGATTAGGAACAGAATAATCTACGAGAATACCGCTAGCATTGTATACTAACATATAAGAAACAATGTTTCAAACAGTCAGCCACTGTTATCTATTATAAAACATGACCCAACAACATTTCAACCATAGGCTTCCTCCACTCTATCTGAAATTTCAGATAAGCTCATAACAAACAATCCCGTTTCATTTATTGCATTCAGACTTCAATATACCTATACGTTCTCATAGAATACAACTGGGCATACCTGAAAAAAGGCAACCCGATAAAACTATTACAAGAAACATTCTTTCAAGGGCATGATCCATATGACAAATAATAAGAAGAAATAGTAAAAAAGTGAAGATACAAATAAGTCAATTCACCATTGAGGGTACTACACTAAGAAACTCCTTTACTGTCATCTCAAATATGCATATTTGTACAGTGCCTGTCATGATCAAAACTTTAGCTCCCTATCTGTATAGTCTTCATAAATCAGTCCTAAACACCTCAATCTCTCCCAGAAGTAGCAACAGTCATTCTTATCAGAAGCAAACCTACTCTCTTATAACGATTCAAACAAATAGTCAATTTAGCATAATACCACCTTCCTACTATAATCAACCTTCTAACAGTTTCAAGTCAAACACACATTCAACTGCACTTTGCACGGAGGTTCATAATCTAGCATCAAAACTGGTGTTATTCGAAACAAAATTTCATCTTCACGGGATTCACCACAACAAAACATACAATAACGAGCTATTTACCAAAATCTAGGACATTGAAACTATTCTGCACCCATGAAGGTAGTTAAATCAAATTGAATTCCTCCAATTCAAATAACCATATGACATAGTCCAGAACATGAAAGCAAAAGAGATAATAATAACAATTCTATATAAAAGAGGGTAAAATTAACATCAGAAAAAACCCGAATTTTCGAAAACTCAATACAAGAATCCGACACGCAAGTTTTAGCTCAAAACAAACAAGATTCAAATTTGGGTCACAAATAAAATAAAAGGATAAAAATCACATGGGATTTGCATGAGAGCGGCGTATTTATGGGTGCATTGACTATTGCAGGGAGGCGCCCATTGCTCTGGAATCATTTCGTTTGAAAAAATTCTGAACTTTTGGTTCTCTTTTTTCTTTTTTGTTTGTGAAAAATGGGTCAACAAATTTTACATCTCTATAGCTGCGCTGAAGAGGACGAGGGTGTTTTGGTCATTCTACGTGTGTGTCTGCATGGGCTCGGTCTTGGGCTGGAAATGCTTATATTTCTTTAATTTAGAAACTTAATTTTAGTCCAAAATTTATTAAAATATAAATGAATTTTGTTTTAGTAAGGTGTTTTCAACTTGGTATTAAAATATTTCATTTTCTTTATATAGCTACTTATTTTATTCCAATCAACCTAATTCATGAATTATGATTCCGGTACAAATCTTGTGTTTCATATTTGATATTCTACTGTGCGGATTACTAATTTTAAAAATTATTAGTATGAAAACAAAAATCTAGTGATTTTTAAGAAAAAAAACCAAGATTTTATTACAACATAAACTATGGTTATGAATTAATCAATTTTGATAATCATATTTTAGTTAAAAACTGAAAACTAATCACTAAAAAATATTATGCAACTTAATTGAATGGGATGAATACTACTATACTAGAGCTAAACTTATGAAATTAATCTAAATCATAATTAGTTAAAATCATAAAAAAGTAAAATTAAGAATTTTAATAATGGAATAATAAGGAAGAGAATATGAAAAAGTGGTACAATGTAGTGTAATTGAACCGAGTTGAGTCGAGTAGTGTCGTGCTCAAGTTTGACTTGTTTAGTTTCTAGTCGAGCTTCGAGCTTTTCTATCGAATACTTTGGTGTTCACGAACTTTGTCGAGCTTATATCGAGCCTAAAAGAACTTTCTAAATTTAGAATATATTTAAGATTTTTATTATTATTTTGAAAAAAAAGTTATTTATTCCAAAAATAATACTCCCTCCATCCCACTTTCATTTTTCGTCCGTCCCACTTCAATTGTCTCATTACTTAAAAAGACAACTTTTTCACACTCAACAATAAAATATTAATTCCACTCAACTTACTTTACACTCACACTCCTTGGTTATTGTACCCGGTCAACACGAGACAATTAAACCGGGACGGGGGAAGTATCATATTCATGCTCAAATTCTAAAAATTGTTACTCTTAAATTATGAAAATATTATTATTATAAAAGTAAATATTTTATATTTCTTACTAATTTTAGCTAATGAGCCTGCTCACGAGTCGAATACCATAATGCTCAAGTTTGGTTCATTTAATAAACAAACTTTACTAAAAGAACTCGATCGAGCTTTTATCGAATCGAGATCCGACTAGATCACGAACAGTTTGGTTCATTTACACCCCATTACAATGATCTCATAAGCACGGAAAAACATGCAATATTATCAAAATTTAAAAAGAAACAGGAATTTTGGTGTCTTATTCTAACATCATATAAAATGCCACCACGAGTTTGAACACTTATTGTTAGATTATTTTTTATAATAATCATATATGATGGCCCATATAATTAAAGTATATGACTCTATATTATTTTACTTAAGATGATGGCTATTAAGTATTAAAGAAATAGAGTTATGAGTTTTAATTCCCTTCTCTCTCCCTTTAAATGAATAATCTTATTTTATTAAATATCGTACCTTATTGTGTAATATATTACAACATTTAGAATAAAATGTGATGAAATGTAGTGCCCGAATTTACCAAACTTGTTAATGTTAGAGATAGTAAAAGTGTAACAAATGTAAAATCAAAAATTCAATGCACAACGGATAATTTTGTCTGCGATTTTATTTCTAAAACCCAGACTGCCTCATGGAAAAATATATTTCACTAGTAAAAACAAGTTTTTACACAGGAAACAAAATAAACAAAACGATACAAATATCCTCTAAGTTCACTCCTTAGAGAATATTTGATTACAGGACTTACTAACCTAAGCTAACGTTCCTCAACAGTGCTTCCTCAATCTTAGGATTCACTCTCCGGTGATTGCCTCTACACTATGAAGGAGATATTCGAATAGCTGAGATTAGCAAGGGTGGAAGATGGTAAGCCTTGAGAATTTTTCTGGAAATTGTAATCCTATCGCACACGGTCTTCAAGTCTTGATCTTCCTTTTATTCTTTCACTTCCTTTGGAGCGCACGATCTCAGAACCCACGTCCTCACTTCGCTCAGTCGTGTGTTGTGCAATCTTCCCACGTCCACTTGCTTGATGAATAAATTCATAAAGCTGCTCACAGACTCACGTAGGCAGTGGTTAAGTCGTGGGGGCGCTCCCTGAAAAATAGGACCAGAAACAAAAACGAATTTGAAGTAAAAAATGTATCCCTAAAAATTAGGAATCAGTTATAACAACATTTACAAGTAGCAGAGAGAAAGTATAACATTAACAAATAAATATGTTAGACTTTGATGTTAAACTTTGTAAAAGTTTAACATCGGAAATGTCTAACATCATCAATCTCCCCCTTAATGTTAGAATTTTTCTGCTGCCATTCCTCAAACCGAACACATTCATGGTTCAGTCATGATAAATTATTCAAACACAGAACAGTGGATCATCCACAACATATAAGTATGGTTCATCCATAGCAAATTAAATAAAGACAACTGAATTAAACTTCAGCAAAAAACAAAGATACTTGAAATTAAACATCAGAGGTAAAAATTACTCCCCCTGAATTAAACAGTATCCAAAACCAAAACAAAACATTGTTCAGCAAAACAAAAGAGAAACTTGTCCATCAAAAATAGAGATTTAAAGAACCAAGAGATATGAATGGTTCACTCGTTCACTCGTCTTCCTCGTCATCCTCCTCGTTAGCACCATCACCACCAGGTTTGCTCTCCCCCTGAATGGTTGCAGAAAAAGCATCATGAATTTGTAGAAGGGAGGCAGTGAGGGAGTTGAGCTGAGTGATGACTGTAGTAAGGCCGTGCAGAGCACTTTGAAGATCTGGCGGAGCTGATGTAGAAGCTGGAGCTGCAGGAGGACTGGGAGGAACTGCATCCTTCATCTCATCATCACTGGGAAGATAGGGAAGATCTTTGACCCGGCCACCTGTGCGTGTTAGAGTTTGCTCAAACACCAACAACTGGGCATCAGCAATGAGGTCACCCCCTTGATCAGGAACTCCAGCTCGCTAGATAAGCCCATAGATGAGGCATGGATGCGGAAGAAGGGATCCATCAACTTTGAGAATAGCCCTGCAGATGTTAGAAAAGATAATATCTCCCAAATTGAAGGGGAGACCTTTTGCAATGCAGTGAATCAGATAGGCTTGTTCTTTGGTAACCAGAGTAGCATTCTTGGATGGAGTCCAATTATGGATGCTAATCTTGAAGAGGGCAGCATGCTTATAAGTCAGACTGGACCCGGACAATCCCTTGCTCGGCCACCGTTTCAGTTCTCCTCCAGTAATTGCTTCCACCATGCGTCGTTCATCAGCAGGAGATGGTTCTTGAACTTTGCAGTGGGGGAGACCAAGAAAATCATTGATTGTTGCTGGATCAAAAGCGATGATCTTCTTCCTGACATAGGACTTCCCATACTTCTTCTTTCCTTCCACACAGGCTTTCTCTTTGATAATGTTAGCATAAAACTCATATACTAACTTAGTCTCAAAACCATCCATTCCAGACACAGACTTTAACAAATTCCTACGACTCAGCGGAGTATCTACCCCATATTTTTTAAAATGTTCAACATCCATGTTTCTCTCTATTTTAAAATTTCTTTTCATGACAGACTCTAAAATAGCTTTAGCACCATAGTGATAGAAGATTTGACTATAGGCCTTTTTTACTTCTAAGTCACTGTCATAAGGGGTAGATGTAGGAGTGCCTTTGGCTGGAGTAGCCGAGGTGGATTCAGATTGATTTCTCTTGGACCTTTTCAGTGTCTGGAAAGTTTCAGCAGCCTCAGAAGCAGAAGGAGATCTTTTCTTTGATGCTTTTGGTTTCTGACTTGTAGAGGAGGTTGTCTCAGCCTTTTCTTTTCTCCTCTTTTCAGCAGTACTGCGGGAGACCTTTTTCACCGGTCGTTTCACTTTCTTTTCAGGAACATGGGAACAACTGTCATCTTCTGAGCTATCAACCATCTCTCGAGGGTCCATTTTGTAGTTTTCATCAGAGGCTGTATCATCTGAGAGTCCACCTTCATCTGATATGTTGATGTTGGACTTTTCTGGTTTGGAATGAGGAAATTCATCAGCAGGACTTGGCACATGAGCAGAGTCCTTTAGAGTTCTTTGGGCCTGTCTGATGGGACCACCACGCCCTCGTCTTGGTCTATCCTTCTTTGTTCTATCAATGTTATCCTGAAAAAGACGCCCAGACCTTCGAGTAGGATAAGGAGGTATACCTGCAGCTTTAAGTCCTTCAGCAATGGCATGCAAATCTCCTGGATTCTCTGGGTAAATGGGATTTTCTGCTTCTCCGGGAAAGATTTGAGCAATAGGGGGCTCACGAAGGATTTCCTCAGTTTCCTTGTCGAAGAGAATGTCTGCCTCGGTACGCTCAACTCTGACAGGGGATTTGTCAGACTCAGGAATAGGGTTTTTATCAGAGGATGCGGAAGCTTTAGGGTTTTCCTCAGTAGAATCAGGCAGCGGAGATGACGGTTTTTCAGTCAAAGGTTCAGTGGTCTCAGGTTGCGAGGAAATTTCAGGAATTGTTGGAGCATTGGTTTCAGTGATAGGTTGAGAAATGTCAGTAGAGTTTTTGGGAAGAGATTCAGAGGGGTTTTCAGTAGTTTTATCAGATAGAACTTGAGAGGATGAGGAAGGAGGTGTTTGTGAGGGATCAGTCATGGCGGTAGAGAACGGGATAGGAGAGATTTTAGACGATGAGGCTTGTTGATCGGCTAGGGCTTTGGAGATGGAGTTTTGGAGAGCTTGAAGGTCATCGGAGCTGAGGCCGGCGTTGAGAATTTCTTGAATTTTGTCGGCCATGGTTATCTGAAAAACACAGGAAGGGAGAAGAAACACACAGAGAGAGAGAGCACTGTAGACGGGAAGTCGAGAGGTTGCTCTTGGTTAAATGTGCAATGAGGTGATGTGAGTGGACAGAGGGAGAAAGGTACAATATATAAAAACAAATGCAAACAGAGAGGGACGAAAAACATGGAAACCCTGCCCAGATTTTTAGAACAAACAAATCAATTAAGTTCACTTAAAATTCGAAAATTAAGGGATAAGATCTTTGAGTATCAAATGAGATTTAACCTAGATAGGATCAAATAACTGAATCCTAGAACTTAGATGGTGAAAAATTTGAAAAGAGAAAACATATCCCTGAGAAATAGCAACGACCTACAGTAATAAAACAAACAACACAGCCTGTTCAAGAGTTTAACAAAGATATTGTTAGAGTTACACATTGTGAAATTATCAACATCCTTCCACAGAGGTTGTGTGCCTAATCAACTCCAACCTCTAGTACTAGTTGACAAAATGAACATTGCTTTATTTAAAAATTTTTCCACATGAGTTGTGTTCTAACAACGTCCAACTCACAGTAATTTTTATGATTTTAGCAATGATCACAACAATCACGTTTTATAGTCTGAAACCTCACACTTGTGTTTCTGACTTTATAACATGACAAAATAAATCACAAAAGGAAAAACAAACTCTAACAAAAACATGTATAAACTCTAACAGGCACAAAGATTTAAGTTATTACTGAGGGGAGTTGCACATTCCCAGGGCATTTCTAAGAAAAGAATATCTTTTGAAATCCAAGCCCTTGGTAAAAATGTCAGCTATTTGATCTCTAGTAGGTATATATTTCAAAGACACTAGATCACGAATAAAGTGATGCCTAATATCAATATGTTTCGTTCGTGAATGCTGAACAGGGTTCTTTGAAATTTCAATTGCACTTGAGTTATCATAGAAAAGAGTAAGGGATTCAGAGTCAATACCATAGTCGCTTATCATTTGTTTCATCCACAATAGTTGTGTACAACTACTTGCTGCTGAAATATACTCGGCTTCAACTGTAGATAAAGAGATGCAATTTTGTTTTTTGCTCGCCCAAGCAACTATGTTTGAACCTATCAGATAACATCCACCACTGGTGCTCTTTCTATCGTCCACGTCTCCAGCCCAGTCAGCATCACAGTACCCTGTAATGTCAAAGTTTGAGGACTTGGTATACCATAATCCCATATTAGTAGTTCCAGAAATATATCTAATAATACGTTTAACAGCTTTAAGGTGAGATTCTTTAGGTTCAGCTTGGTATCTTGCACACACTCCAACACTAAAAAGAATGTCAGGTCTACTTGCAGTAAAATAGAGAAGGCTACCAATCATCCCCCTGTATAGTGTAGGTTCAACATCAACACCGTCAGAGTCTTTGCTAAGGTGACAGCTTGTTCCCATGGGAGTTCTGAGATGTTTAGCAGAGTCAAGACCAAATTTCTTAACTAAATTACCTGCATACTTACTCTGAGAAATATGGACACCATTCTGAGTCTGCTTAATCTGTAACCCCAAAAAGTAGTTTAGTTCACCAACCATGCTCATTTCAAAAGTATCCGACATACTCTTTACAAAACTGTCTACAAGTTTCGAATTTGTAGCCCCAAAAACTATGTCATCGACATAGATTTGTGCTATGATGAATTCCTTTCCTTCATGCTTGATGAACAAAGTCTTATCTGCATTTCCTCTAACAAAGTTTATCTGTAACAAGAAATCTGTTAGTCTTTCATACCAGGCCCTAGGTGCCTGTTTTAGTCCATACATAGCCTTTTTCAGTTTAAAGACAAAATCAGGTTTGTGAGGATCAACAAAACCTTTAGGTTGTTCAACAAATGCTTCTTCATTAAGAATACCATTTAAAAAAGCACTCTTAACATCCATTTGAAAAAGAGCAAAATCAGCTGCACAAGCAATGGCAATCAAAATTCGAATAGACTCAAGCCTAACAACAGGTGCAAACGTTTCATCAAAATCAATCCCCTCTACTTGAGTATAACCCTGTGCAACAAGTCTAGACTTATTCCTAACTACATTTCCTTTTTCATCAGTTTTATTTTTAAATATCCACTTAGTTCCTATGATATTCTTGTTAGCAGGTCTAGGAACAAGAGTCCAAACATCATTAACAACAAATTGGTTTAACTCTTCCTGCATAGATCTAATCCAGTGCTCATCTTTAAGTGCTTCAGAGACAGTTCTAGGTTCAGTGAGAGACAGATAACAGCTAGAATGAAGTAGATTAAATTTAGAAGACATACAGACCAGTTTTACCATTTCTTTGTTGTTAACCGGTGGTTTTCTCCTGGTTTGAACACCATCATTAATGCTCCCTATAACCTGAGAAGTAGGGTGATCTTTCTTGATGTGCAACGGAGGTTCTCTTCTATTTACATCTCTGAGAATCTCATTCTCGTCTCTGTCAGAGTCTGACTCCTGAGGAGATGTTAGACTTGGTGAAGGTCTAACATTAACATCTTTTGAGTTAGAACTTTCTGGTTCTTCTTCAATCAGATGAGATGTATCTGTATGATCTTCTTTGGTTCTCAGTGATCCTGCATCATCAAATACAACATTAGTAGATTCCTGAATTGTTTGAGTTTTAAGATTATAAACTCTGTAAGCACGGCTGTTGGAAGAGTAGCCTAGAAATAACCCCTTGTTGCTTCTAGCATCAAGTTTGCTGAGATAATCACGATCATTTAAAATGTAACAGACACATCCAAACACATGAAGATATTTCAGATTTTGCTTCTTCCCGTTCAGCAACTCATAGGGAGTCATAGTACTTCTTGGTCGAAGATATACTCGGTTGATGAGATGACAAGCCGTATTAGCTGCTTTAGCCTAGAGTTTCTTTGACAAATGTTTTGAGTTGAGCATGACTCTGACCATTTCTTGAATGGTTCGATTTTTCCTTTCAGCCACTCCATTTTGCTGTGGAGTTTTAGGAGCAGAGAATTCTTGAGTGATTCCTTTCTTGATGCAAAAATTTGAGAAGTCTTCGTTTTCGAACTCTCTTCCATGGTCTGTCCTGATCCTGATCACTTCGGCTTGAAACATTTTTCGGAATCTTCTGTACAACTTTTTGAAGAGTTCGAATGTTTCTGATTTCTCCCTCATGAACTCAACCCAAGTATATCTGGAGAAATCATCTGTACAAACAAGCACATATCTTTTTCCACCAAGACTGTCAACTTCAATTGGTCCCATTAGGTCCATATGAAGCAGCTCAAAACATCCATTAGTATTAATGATATTCAAAATAGGATGTGAGGATTTAGTTTGTTTACCTCCCTGACAGTCTCCACACACTTTGTCAGTGTTGAACTTTAGAGTTGGTAGTCCTTTTACAGCATCATACTTCAGAAGTTTTTGAATGCTTCTGACATTAGCATGACCTAACTTCTGATGCCAAAGCTCTGCTTCATCTGGTTTGCTGATCAAACATTTTCCTTCTTGATTAGCCTGATAACAGTTGTCATTTGTCCTGCTACCAAACATAACACACTTGTTAGTTTGATCATATACTTCACAAACATCTTTATCGAACTTAACAATCATTCCATCATCACACAACTGACTGATACTAATCAGATTAGCAGTAAGTCCCTCAACAAACAGAACTTGTTTGAGTTTTGGAAAATCTGGAACATTCAAAGTTCCTTTCCCAGAGATGCGACCTTTCGCACCTCCTCCATAAGTCACATAACCTCCATTTAGTTCTGAAAAATCAGTCAGACAAGATTTGTCTCCAGTCATATGTCTAGAGCAGCCACTGTCAAAATACCAGGTACCAACAATGTTAGACTTTAGAGAAGTATAAACAACATTGCAAAACTCCTTTTTGTTTTTCTTACCCACTTTCCTGTTTTCGTCTGCAATTCTCATCCTGCAGAAAGGTTTAATATGACCAGTTCTATTGCAATAGTGACATATATAAATTTTAGACTTACCCTTCTCATGTGTGCTTTGCTCAGACATGTTAGAGTCATGTATGTTAGACTCAGACATGTTTGACTTATCAGCAGAGGACTCAGACTTACAAAATTTCACAGTTTTACTTTCAGATTGAAATAAACTAGGATAAACCGAATGAAGTTGCGAATATCCTAGGCCACTACCGTCAGAAGTTTTTGTGGCTAGGATTTCATCCAGAGATCCTTTACCTCTATTAATCCTGTCAAAAACCACATCAGCCTCCTTCACCTTTTCTTTGAGATTTTGCACTTCCAAATCTCTGCGGGTAAGAATGGCTTCCAGTCGAGCCAACTGTCTTCTTAATGACAGATTTTCTTCCTTTATTTTGTTGATTTCAGCAGCTTGTTCTTCACACCTTTTATCCACCAAGTTGAAATAGGTTGCAACAGTTTCCATTTCCTTGGGTGAGGTAGTATATTTTGAAGTTTGTTCAACCTGAGATGAGACAGAAACAAGATTAACAGATTCTGGAAATTTTTCAGAGTGATCATACCAGTTTGTATTGTTCTCCAGAGGTAGATAATGCTCTACTGAATCTTCTTCCATTTCACTAGTTTCAGATTCTTCTTCAATCTCCATGTTGACTTCTCCTTCTTCAAGTTCTTCAATCCGAACATATAGAACAACTTCTTCTTGTTCATCAGATTCTTCTTCAGATTCTGAATCATCACTCAAAGTACTACTAAAATTTAATTTCTTCCTTCTTAGAACTGTAGGACACTCGTTAGCATAGTGTCCAAGTCCAGAACATCCATGACATTTAACATTGTCAATGTTAGACTTTTCAGAAAAAACCCCTTTTTCCTTTCTTGGATGTGCTATCTCCAATTCTTTTGGGAAAAACTGAAGAACCTGAAGAGTTTCCTGAAAAACTTGCTGTAGAGAGATTTGGAGCAGATCTTCTCCTGAAATCTGTGTCTTTGTTGTCCTTCTTCAAAGAGCGAACAAGTTTGTTGAACTTCTTTGTTAAGAGAACAAGGCTAGGACTTTCTTCATCAACCAATTCGTCATCAGTCTCATCTTCAGGAAAAGTTATTTTGGGAGTACATGGTGAATTCACATGTTTTACTGATTTCCCAGCATGAAGCGCAATGCTTTTTCCTCGATAGTCATGTTTCTGTTCAATCAGATTCATCTCGAACATAGTAAGAATGCTTACTAGCTCTGAAATTTCTAGAGCATCAAGATCTCGCGCTTCCTCTATTGCAGATATCTTCATATTGAATCTCTCAGGAAGAGATCTTAGCAATTTACTTACTTGCCTATTATTGCTGATAGGCTCTCCCAAGGCTTGTGCCTCGTTTGCCATAGCAGCCAATCGCTCGTAGTATTCAGCAATAGTTTCCTCATCTTGCATTCTGAGATTCTCAAATCTGTTTGTGAGAAGTCTCATCTTTGTCTTTCTGACACTAGCAGTTCCTTCACATTTTGCCTGCAGAATAAGCCATGCCTCTCTAGCCTCTGAACAGCTTGATATTAACCTGAAACAGGGAACATCAACAGACACAAAAATAACATTCAATGATTTAGCATTACAGTTAGAAATAAGCCGTTCTTCTGCAGTCCATCGATTTTCTGGTTTCAATGTGGTTCTTTCCTTTGTTGCATCTGTTGGGTCCGGAACCGTCATCTTAGGTGGTGACCAACCATCAAGGACTGCAACCCATGCACGTTCATCAATAGATTTGATGTAGATTGTCATGCGAGATTTCCACATTGAATAGTTACTCCCACTACTCTCCAGAACTGGTGGTCGACAAGCTGAACTCGATGAATCCATTTTGGTAAACTGCACTCAGGAAAAGTTACTTAGTACGTCAAGTACCTTGCCAATTGATGAAATGTAGTGCCCGAATTTACCAAAACGCTTGTTAATGTTAGAGATAGTAAAAGTGTAACAAATGTAAAATCAGAAATTCAATGCACAACGGATAATTTTGTCTGGGATTTTATTTCTAAAACCCAGACTGCCTCATGGCAAAATATATTTCACTAGTAAAAACAAGTTTTTACACAGGAAACAAAATAAACAAAACGATACAAATATCCTCTAAGTTCACTCCTTAGAGAATATTTGATTATAGGACTTACTAACCTAAGCAAACGTTCCTCAACAGTGCTTCCTCAATCTTAGGATTCACTCTCCGGTGATTGCCTCTACACTATGAAGGAGATATTCGAATAGCTGAGATTAGCAAGGGTGGAAGATGGTAAGCCTTGAGACTTTTTCTGGAAATTGTAATCCTATCGCACACGGTCTTCAAGTCTTGATCTTCCTTTTATTCTTTCACTTCCTTTGGAGCGCACGATCTCAGAACCCACGTCCTCACTTCGCTCAGTCGTGTGTTGTGCAATCTTCCCACGTCCACTTGCTTGATGAATAAATTCATAAAGCTGCTCACAGACTCACGTAGGCAGTGGTTAAGTCGTGGGGGCGCTCCCTGAAAAATAGGACCAGAAACAAAAACGAATTTGAAGTAAAAAATGTATCCCTAAAAATTAGGAATCAGTTATAACAACATTTACAAGCAGCAGAGAGAAAGTATAACATTAACAAATAAATATGTTAGACTTTGATGTTAAACTTTGTAAAAGTTTAACATCGGAAATGTCTAACATCATCAAAATGAATGGACACAATCTTTGAGGATTGAAATGAAGAGTTGCATCATTTCATAGAAAAGAAAAAAATAATCAAAGATTAAATGAAAGGATGCAACTCTTGGAGTCATAAGTGAAATGTTGTGTCCTTTTGTAAATGACACAACATATGAAATTTATCACTATAAATAGAGGTCTCTAATCCTCTTCTCTACGCACCATCAAAGTAGAAACATTATAGAACTAAAGGAAGAGGGGGAAATAAATAAAGGTTGGAGAAATCAAAAGAGACCTCCTTATGTAATTATTTAAATTGGATGAATCATATAAGTTAAAGATCCTAGAAATCTAAATTAGTTTAACAAATGGTATCAGAGCATGCGTTATCAATTTATATGATTCTACTTGTTAAAATAAAATAATAGATAAATTTTATCAGATTTAATAAAGAATTAAAGCATGCTAAATTTGATAAAATTTATTAGCATATCACTGATAAATGCTTTTAAAGTTATGAATATGATTTAGAGATGACATGATTATGCATATTACTGATACATGCTTCTTATGTCGTTATAATATGATCATAATCATATGATTTTATAATGCTTCCGCTATTATGTTTAAATGTTTTAAATATTTATGATCATGATAATATCTGATGGTCCCGATTTATCAGGGTATAACTTGGCAGCGGAAAATGTGTTTGTTCGTTTCTTGCACTCTGCTGGTTACTCAGCTGACTGGGACCTTGTCAGCTGGTAAGTCAACT
>JAPKLW010003698.1:0-37168 GCA_026898455.1 Plectranthus barbatus
TTTAAATATTTTCAGGTACATGACGAAGGCAGCTGCCGTGGTGGACGGTGGGACCAATCCTTATACTTTTGAACAGTTGACTTATTCTTTTGCCTTGTCTAGTCAACTTTCGATGTATATTACAACTCTTTTGTTGATAAGGAATTGGTCAAACTTATATGATTGTATCTATGCTTCCGTTTATTAGAACTCTTGAACTTATATCCTTGTATCTTTTGTAATGGCCACCTGGTGCCCTTGAATTAAATATGATTGTTGATATCGAGAAAATATGTTCTATGTTCAGTGGTTACTTTTAATTAGTCAATGTATTGATCCTTTTGTTGACTAATAAATTGTTGCACCAGCTTCAATTGGTCTTTTATGTTCTTGACACTTGATTGTTAATTGAATCACAATTTCTATATCCAGGTTATCATTAGTTCTTTTACTTGTCAAATGCATTTCTTATTTGTCATTTTGACTAGTAAACTTCGTACATACTTATTGTGATTCGTCCAAGTGTCAAATTGATATAGAAACAAAAAGAACTATAGCAGTTTTCTTTGTTTGTTTCTTTCTTTCTTTCTTTTGTGTCTCTTCGGTAGCGTCTGGATCCTACTTCTGGGTCGGGGTGCTACATTATCCTAGCTACTTGATGTGTCAGTACATGGTTATGTATTGATGGGATCAACAGTGGGATGTGCCATTCTCATTGACATATGAATGAGCCAGATCCCTAACATACTTCCTATGATCTTAAACCTAACTGAAGGATAAGGGGCGCACACAGATTGACCACACTTTGATTTACCATGGTGGCGAGTCTTAAATGTACTCTTATACCCGTATTTTAGGTGTTGGCAATTTGTGTGTGGCCTTCTTAGGATGGACGTTTAGGTAAGCATATCCGTTTTAGGATGGTGACATTCCATGAGGAGCTCACAAGGTTCATTATGTTAAACCCTGCAGGTTGAATTATTTAATTCAGGCATAAGTGAAAAGGAGTGAGTGGTATTACTCAGGAAATAAGAGATTAATTAATTATGGTTGATTGTCATAAGCCAAATTAATTAATGAATGTCTAAAACCTTAAATATGTGGATCATGTAAGTTTGGTGCAACCCGTTCCTAATAACGTGGTAATAAAGGGGCAAATCAACATTGTTACCGTGGTGAAGGTTAAAACAATGTGTTATTAATTAATTATGTTCTGGGTTGAACAAGGAAGAATTAATTAATAAAGAGGGCCCACTTTAATATTTGCATCTGGTCCCTGGTCTGGCCCACAATCTGCTCAAGCCCATTAGGTTTATGGTTTCTCAAAACCCTAACACTATATATAGGCCTTCTCTCTATCAGATCATGATGAGATTTGAGTATTTTTTGAGTAAATTGAGAGAGAACGGCGGCGGCAAATCCAAGGGAGAAACTGATCGATTTCTCCAGATCTCAGATCCAACTTGGTAGATAATCCTCACCAGATTTCCAAGGAGCAAGGGAACAGATCAGAAGATCAGATCTGTAGGAACAACTGTCCACCGTCATTGTTCAGATTCAGATCCAGATTTACTTTATCGTTTTATTCTCCGATCTAGATCTGTAGATCAAAAGGTGAAGATCAGGTATACCTAAATTCCATCCTCTGCAATTAATTTTGTAGGAGCATGCATAGGTTTGTATGATTTATTTAATTAAAATTTATTCCCGGTATCCTATGAACGATCCTTGGCATGAATTCATTAATGGCAACTCATGTTGTCCATCGTAGACTCAAAACCTACACTAACTTTGTTGCAAAGCTTTGACCTGATGCTTTGTCGGCTTGGTAAGGCTTCTGGGGCTTTCTCTTAAAATCTCTCTTCACGTAGAATGCAACATCTTCTTCGGGTTGTGATCGTGATGCTAAACTAGAGCATACTAATTATAACATAGGAAACAAATAAATTAATAACCAGGAATATCGAACCCACAGGGATATTAAATCGACAATATTTCATATACTGGACACAGTTCATCAACTCGTTGTTTGAGCAATCCAAAATCAAAAGAGGTTTTGTTTCCAAAATCAAAAGAGGTTTTGTTTTCAATAAGAAAATAAACTTTTTTCAAAAAATCAAATAAATAAAAACACATATCCTAGGGATTCAACCAATCCAATCAACATGCATAAAACAATCAATCCAAACCTAAATCATTATCATGGTGGAAAATCTGATAGATTGGAATTATTTTCTTGGTTAGGCAATTAAAATCTGGATTACTAGAAAGTGAATTTTACTTTTTGGGTCTCAATAACACAAGCTAGTTAATCGTGATAAACATGCAGATTAAATCCTCTAACTGAATCTTCATTTTGAGACATAAAACAATTATATCAAATTCCCTTTTCCTATTGTTAATTATCTCCTCTCGGTCTCAAACTAACAACTATCAATCTAATCTAATTTTCATCTCTCGATCCTTCAATTGAAAATAAATTTTAGAATCAACACCAGAGAATTTGAACCAATTAATAAGGGTTGGATTTAATTGAAATACAACAAGCCATTTGGATGGTGAAAAACCCTAGAACCTGTAGGGTTTCTAGCGAGACATGCTAATAACACAAATTGATATAAATATATAAAATTGCATTGAACTTACTTGAAACATAAAGAAACATGAATTGAAATCTTGAATGTCTTCGAGTTCCAAAGCAATAAAATAAAAAAACTGGAAAATTAAAGAAAACTAAATGCTAAAGTAAAATAATTAACTACTGAAAAATAGGTAAAGATGCCCTAATTTTTGAGCTATATTGTCCTATTTATAGAGGAGGAATTGAATCTTCATTAGGTAATTGGCTTGGGAAGGAAAATCTCCAAATCGGGTGAAATTTTTCCTTTCTAACGTCAGTGTCGATCTACACAGGTTCAAGTCAAAATTTGTTTTCTGTGTCAATTGATAGGGGGGCTGTCGATCGATAAAGAGGCTTCTGTGTCGCCAGAAATCTCTCCCTTCGACCCCTTCTGTGAAGTCTCACGGTTTAGCCATAACTTGTGCTCCCGAACTTCAATTGACCCGATTCCAGTTCCATTGGAAAGCCAATTCAAAGATCTTTCTATTAACATGCTCCATTAGCTCAGATTCTACGTGTGGAGGAAGTAGTGACTATTCTATTAGAAATCAACTACTTTTGGTACGGGCTTCCAACGATTTTAGCCTCAAATCTACAAAATCTCACCGTGACAAGTGTAATATTCTCTATAAATGACTCATGCTCAATTATTAACCTAAAATGAATGCAAATGCATGAAACAACAAAGAAAACAATGTGATAAGTGAGGCAAAATACGAGCTTATCAACCCCCAAACTTAAACACTTGATTGTCCCCAATCAACAAAAATAATGAATCAAAAGTTTAGGTAGAGGAGAAGTGATATGCCTCACAAAATTCATCACAATCAAACCCGAAAATCAACATTACACCAATACTTTATAAGAATTAGAAAATTAGTAAACTATGGAAGACTCACAAGGGTAGTGTTTCACTCATTCACTCAAGTGCTTAGGATAATATGAGATCACACAAGTCATGCAAATCAAAATCTACCATAGACTTGCAAATATTCTAATTTCTCCACTGCAAATATGTGCACACAAGTCTAAGATCATAAAGGACTTTATACAATGTTGTAATGTAGGCTTTTTAGTGAAAGGTAGAGAAATATATGGCCAAGTAACTAAAATAAATTGAGTTGATCACTCTCAACCAATCTAAAATACCATCTATCAACATCCACACATCTCCTATAATATTCAACATAGAACAAAGGCTCTCATTCATTTTTTTCTTTTCTTTTCCCTCTCTTTTTTTCTTGTTAGAGCCCAACCTTCTTTTGTTTTCCCATTATAAAGATGACTTATCTTCTAACAATTATTCCACCCATCTTCACAACATTCTCTTAGACAAGAGAAAGCCAAAACTTTTTCTTACTCATAGACAAGAAAGAAAACTGAAGGCTCAATGGGGCTGATTAGGGATAAAATATTGAAAGGGACAGTGTTTGGGATATAGGCTAACAAATATGGCCTAAAATTATTTCCTAAACTTGCGCACACTAACAGTCACAAAACAGAAACAAAGCAAGTTCTAGAGATACTCAATAATGCAGACACACTCACAATCGAATTAAAGCTCAAATATCACACTTAGGACAATAATTTCTTCCATAGTAAACATCAACCTCATCAAAACATCGTGCCAATACAAATTTCAAATCAAGTAATCATGCGGTTTTCTAAATTCATAGGCATTCTCAACTACTATCACAATCAACTCACACCAATGTTAATCAAATCAAATTTCACATTCTTGCTAGGGTTCTATCATAACTCACAAATCTTCTCACAAAATCACAAGAATTTTCAAACAAAGCAGAAATTATTCAAAAACGTTTTAAACTAGGCAAGAATTTAAACTAACTAAAAGCAGTAAATAAAATGGAAGAAAATAGTTTTAACCCCTTATCTTCCTCCCCCCAAAACTAATTCAACTCACCGAGGGAATAAGTTTGAAAATCAGAGTAGGGTTTGAAACAGTACCACGATGTTGGTCTCAGACACCAACTTTTTATCCTCCGAAGTAGTAGAACTCGAGCGACAAGGATTTGGGGCTACTAGCACTCTGTGTCGATCGACAGACGGTGTGTCAATCAAAATGGATCCTTTTCGTCGATCCTCCTCGGAGTCAAAATGTTCCCATGTCGACCCCTCTGTGTCGATCGACACCTTGTGTGTCGATCGATACAAAGGCTCTGATTTTTTTATTATTTTTTTAAGAACAGAAACAAAAAACACAAAAATTAATTAAAACCTGGTAATAAAGCATAAGAATAATGGGTTACCTCCCATCCGGTGCCTTAGTTATTGTCATTGCTCGATGATGCTTCTCCTCACCAAGGTGGTCGGGTCTTGACTCGATGCCCCCTTGCATCAATCATGTACACCATCGGATCAGGAATGATAGTAGTGAGCTCGGAAGGAGATGGTATAATTGGAAAATATTCTATCTCATTTTCTCGCTCCCATTCGATCTCGACGGCTTCCTCTCCATCTTCTTCCTCGGTGGTCGAAATCTTGTCACAAGTAGCTTCCTTTTGATTTTTTTCGATTATAAAGGTAATCATCTCATCGTTTCCTTGGAGTGTGATCTCTCCACCTCGACAATCAATTAGGGCACCACTTGTTTTCAGGAACTCTCTCCCAAGGATTATTGGCATCCCGTGCTCCTCCTTCATCTCTAAGACCACGAAGTTGGCAAGGAAAATCAGATGGCCTAGTTGAATCAGAACGTCCTCAACTGTTCCCTTTCGTCGGGAAATAAAGCAATCCACCATCTAAAGGGTGATCGTGGTTGGACTTATCTCTCCAATATGCAGCTTTTTGTACACTGAGAAGGGCATCAAGTTTATGCTAACTCCGATATCACATATAACATTTTGGAACACTCTCTCCCCAATCTCGATTAGAATGGAAAAGAACCCTGGAGCGGACATCTTCATCGAAATTTGTTTCTGTAAAAGCTTCCTCAAGAACTTCATGTAATCGGGAATATCGCGGAGAGCCTCATCAAGAGAATGTTGATGTTGACTTTCTTGAGGTTCTACACAAATCGAGCAAACATCGAGTCCTCTTTCTTCTTTGCAAATCTTTAAGGGAAGGGCATCGGAGGAGTAGGATCAGCTTTTTTCTTCATCTTTTCAGCCACAGGAGTCCTCTGTGTGGGTCGATCTGCGTGCATATCGACCTCAGCTTCAGAACCTCCATGTCGCAATTGATCGACACAACTGCATCGCTCCTGGATGTCGAGCTGCAGCTGTGTCACTCGATCTCTCTCTTTAATGACCCTTTGTGTCGACTGACACAGCCTTTATGTCGGTTGATATAGAGACATTTTCCTCAGGAGTTTCATCCTCTTCACCCCTAAACTCATTCTCGGGCATGCTCGGACCATCATACCTTATACTGGACCTCAGAAAAATGGCATTGACTTGTTTTGCTTTGTCCGCGTTGATTTCTGTAGTGCTAGGGAGCTGACCAGGCTTGTGCTGATTGCTCAAGGTGGTAGCAATCTGACTCAACTGCGTATCAAGCATTTGAAGGTGCTTTGTCATATGTTGTAAGTGAGTCGCCATCCCTTTCACCTCGTTCTCCACTTTGCCAAACCTGTTGTCTGAGCTCTTGATGAAATTCTCAAGGACGTCCTTTACCGCTGTTAAAATTAAACAGATTTATTAAAATATAGCGATGCAAATAAATTTATAACACGAAGGTTGTAGAACCCACAGGGACAGTATGGACACAGTTTATCAATTCGCTGTTTGAGCAAATCCAAATTTGAAAAGGGTTTTGTTTCTAAATTAGAAAATTACTTTGGAATAAAAATCAATAATAAAAAGCACAGATTCTAGGGAAATCAACCAATCCAATTAACATGCATAATCAATCAATCCAAACCCAAAAATAATCATTAAGGTGGGAAATCTGATATTTTTTGAATTAATCCCTTGATTAAGAAATTAAAACCTAGATTATTAGAAAGTGAATTTTACCTCTCGGTCTGAAGAACACAAACTAGTCAATCTCAATAAGGGTACATAATAAAAACCCTACAACTGATTCTTCTTTTTGAGACAGAAACTAATTGTATCAAATTATATTTTCCTGTTATTAATAATCTTCTCTCAGTCTGAAATTAATAACTATAAACTTAATTCGATTTTCATCTTTCGATCCTTGAAGTGAAAATAAATTTTAGATTGAAAACCATATAATTTGAACGAATTAATTAGGGTGTGGATTTAATTGAATTACAACATGCTTAAAAGGATGGTGAAAACTATATAACCTGTTAGGGTTTCTAGCATAACATATTAAAAATACTAATTACAAGAAATATAAAAGAGCTCACTTGATTCATAATGAGAACTAGAATAGAAATCTTCAATAACTTGAATCCAAAGCAACAATTAAAATAAAGAGTACTTGGAAAAATTAAAGAGTTGAATGGTGAAAATTAAAGTGAAAAACAATAATAATGATAATAATTTTCGAGCTAATTAGGATCCTATTTATAGAGGAGGAATTTGATCTTCAAAAGGCAATGGGCTAAAATATCACAAGTGTCCAAACTGGGCGTCTTTTCCTTTCCAAGCTTCTGTGTCGGTCAACGCAATGTGTGTTGATCGACACACACACACATGTTGAGCTTCTCTTCCACCTTGTCCATCGATCTACCTTCTACCTTCATGTCGGCCAACACGGAGTATGTCAATCAACTTACACACACGTGTCGAGCCTTCTCTTCTGCTTAGCTTCTCCATTAATATCCGACCTCTGTATTGATCGACAAGGGCCATGTTGGTCGACACAGAGGTAATGTTTTGGGTCTTTGGCACGTCTCCCAACTCGGTCGACTTCTCGTGTGTCAATCAAAGCAGCAGCTCTGTGTAACTCGGCTCTTTTCATCTTTTGCTCACTTTTAGCCTCAAAACATAAAAATCTTAGCATGACAAGCGTAATATCCCCTATAAAAAGTTCATGCTCAATTATTAACTAAAAACTAATGTAAATGCATAAAACAAATAAGAAAATAATGTGATAATTGAGGCAAAATACGAGCTTATCAACTCACCCAAACATAAACACCTAATTGTCCTCAATCAATAAAAGAATGAATCAAAAGTTCAAGTAGAAGACAAGTGCAATGCCTCACAAGATTCATCACAATCAAACTCGTAAATCCACAAAACATTAACACTTTGTAAGAATTAATAATCCATAAACCATGGTAGACTCACAAGGGAAGCGTTTCACTTATTCACTCAAGTGTTTAGGATGATATGAGATCACACAAGTCAAGCAAATCAAGTTCTACCATAGGCTTGCAAATATTCTAAATCTTCACTGCAAAAATGTGCACGCAAGTCTATGATCATAAAGGACTTTATTTTAGGTTGTAATGTAGGCTTTTAGTGAAAGTTAGGAAAATATACGGCCAAGTGACTAAAATCAATTGAGTTCAGGACTCTCAACAAATAAAAACCACCATCTATTGATATCACCCATCTCCTATAATATTCAACACAAATCAAGGCTCTTTTTATTCATTTTTTTTCACACATCCTTTTATACTCTTAATAATTTTGTTTAAACATTTGAGCTTATAAGGATCAACAAACACATAATTTTTTTAAAAAATTTTATTCTAAAGCCCAGCCTTCTCTATTGTTTTCACCTTTGTCGCAATATCTTATCTTTTTCAAACAATCACAAACCCACTCTCATAGACAAGAGTTGATTTCCCTATCCTTTTTCCAACTCATAGACAAAGAAAGAAAAACACATAGGCTCAAAAAGGCTGACTGGGGATACATGCTCAATCAGGACAGTGTATCGGATAAATATGCTAAACAAAGATGGCCTAAAATCACTTACTAAACTTGTGCACACTAGCAGTCTTGAAAAGAAACAGAGCAAGTTCTAGAGATACTCAATAATGTAGACACACTCACAATCGAATTAAAGACTCAATTCTCACACTTGGGACAATTTCCTTCCATATTAAACATTAAATCACCATCAAACTTAATGCCAATGCAAGTTTCAAAACAAGTAATCATGTGGTTTTCCACATTCATAGGCACCCTCAACCACTATCACAATCAATGCATTCAAAAGTCAATCGATTTAAATCTCGCATTCTTGCTAGGGTAATCTCATGGCTACGCAAATCTTCTCACAAAATACAATTTATTCAAATAATGCAATAAAATTTTTAAACTAGGGATAAATTTAAACGACCGAAAGCATAAAATAAAAGGGAAAGAAATAGTTTCAACTCCAAGTCCTCCTCCCCCAAACTAATTTAATTGACAAAAGGAATAAGTTCGAAAATCAGACTAGGAGTGAAATTGTACCTCGATGTTGGTCTCAGACACCAACTTTTTAGCCCTCAGAGGCTGCAGAACTCGAGCGACGAAGATTTTGGACTGCTAGCACTTTGTGTCGATCGACAGGTTGTGTGTCAATCGACACAAAGCCTTCCTGTCGACTCCTTGCTCGGGTCGAAGTGTACTCCATCGATCACCTCTGTGTCGATCGATACAAAGCTCCAAATATTTTTAGTAGGAACAAAACAAACACACGAAAAATTAGAGAAAAACATAAATAAACAAGTAAAACAATGGGTTACCCCCATTCAGTGCCTTAGTTATTGTTGTGGCTCAACGATACTAATCCTCACCAAGGTGGTTGGGTCCAGACTCGCCACCCCCTTGTATTGATCATGTAGACCATCCGATCATGAATAATAGTAGTGAGCTCGTAAGAAGATGGTGTAATTGACAATTTTGCCATCTCGTTTCCTCGCACCCATTCGATCTCGACAGCCTCTTCTTCACTTTCCTCATCAGTGGTGGAAGAGATGGTATTGCAGGCTGCTTCCTTCAGACTTTTATCGATCACAAAGGTGATCATCTCATCATTCCCTTGGAGTGTAATCTCTCCACCTCGACAGTCTATCAAGACTCCAGTTGTCCTCAAGATCTACCTTCCTAGGATCAGAGACATCCCTTTCTCTTCCTGCACTTCCAAAACTACAAAATCATCAGGGAAAATTAAATGTCCTACTCTTATCAAAACATCCTCAACTACTCCCCTTGGTCAAGAAATCTAGCAATCCGTCATTTGGTGAGTGATTGTGGTTGGCCACATCTCGCCAATATGCTACTTCTTGTACACCAACTAGGGCATCAAATTGATACTGGCTCCTAATTTGCAGAGGACATTCCTGAATTCTTTCCCCCCAATCTCGATTGGAATAGAAATGCATCCTGGATCGGACTCTTTGTTGGAACATGTTTCTGCAAAAGAATACTACACTGCTCATGAATAGAAATAGTTTGATCCTCAATTATTGATTTTTTCTCACTCATCAGCTTCCTTAAGTACTTCATGTAGCTGGGAATCTGGTAGAGAGCCTCAATCAATGGAATGTTGATGTTGACTTTCTTGAGATTCTCAACGAATCGAGCAAACTTGGAATCCTCTTTCTTCTTTGCAAATCTTTGAGGAAAGGTCATCGAAGGAATGGGATCACCTTTGTTCTTCACTTTTTAAGCTCCAGCTTGCCTTTGTGTTGACCGATTTGCCTGCATGTCGACTACTGCTCCATGTCCTGCATGTCCATTAACAGGGGTTGTGTCAATCGAAACGGCTGTATTTCCCCTGTCGATTGAGCTGTCAATGATGTCATTCGATCTGTCTGCATGTCGGTCTATACAAGGTATCTCCTGCAGGATTTTCGTCCTCCTCGCCCCCAAAATCATCCTTGGTCATACTAGGAACATCATACCTTGTACCAGACCTCAAAGAAATGACATTAACCTGTTTTGCCTTGTCTGGATTGACTTCAGTGGTGCTGGAGAGTTGGCCTGGCTTGTGTTGATTTCTCAAAGTTGTGGTAGTCTGACTCAATTGTGTGTCGAGCATCTGAAGGTGCTTTGTCATGTGCTGCAAGTGAGTCACCATCCCCATCACTTCAATTTCCACCTTGCTAAATCTGTTGTCAGAGCTTTTGATGAACTTTTCAAGGGTCTCCTCCAACATGGACCTCTTCTTCTCCACAGTCTCTCCCCAGCTCCAACATTGAATCTCGGTGGAGGATTTTCAGCTGCATAAGGGTTAGAATAAGAAAAGCCAGGATGGTTATTAGCACTGTAATTGTACCCTTGGTTGTTGCTGAAGGGATTTGTGAACTAAATCACTTAATCCGTTAGCCGAGATCGTTAACTAGAATATAAAAAATAAATTGCTATGCCTATGACTAATCCTAACATGCTCCTATTGATTATGCATAAAGGAGGTTTTTGCGGAATACCTGGATTGTAGAAACCTAAAGAACGAGTGCGCAGAGATTTGATCCTCGATCCTTTTTCCTGCGCACCAAGACTTATTCCTAACAGATTAAGGAATTTAAATATTTGAAAATTAATAATAATTTTTGAAAACAAAGAGGGAGAGAAGAAAGAACACGATCCTCCTGATCTGATCTTCTGATCTGTATCCTAACTCTAATCTAAATATTTGGTGAAGATTCCCTTTGGATTCCTTTGCAGGTTGAGAAGCGGAATTTCCGCCTCATTTCTCAGATCTAGTCGATCACACACAACTCTCAAATCCTAGTTTGTTGTGTTGCAACTTATGATCTTGTGGTGTGTGTGATCTTTGAACTTGTGGTCTATACATAGGAAATTTTGGACTTCTATTTGGCCTGAGTTTTCATGGGCCAGACCAGGGACCAGAATGCAAATAGAAAATAAGGTCTATCAATTAATTAATTCTCATATTCAACCCAGAATATAATTAATTAATTAATACTGATTCATTCTACCAGAGAATCAATATTCTCCTACATATTTGCTACCATGTTTTGAGGTACGGGTTGCATGGGCTTGGTATATCCCCACATTTAAGGTTACAGATATTCGTTAATTAATTTAACCTCTGACAAGCCATTTAATTAATTAACATCTTATATTCCTGAGTCAATCCACTCAAACCTTTTCACTTATGCTTGAACTTAATTAGCCTGCAGGACTTTAGTATAACGAACCTTTTGAGCTGCTCAGGGAATGTCACCATCCTATACTGGATGTGGTTACCTAGTTCCAGTACCAGACAGTCAGACAAAAACTGCTATCACCTAAGATACAGATATACAATCTCAACTAGTGCCTTTCACTGCAACTCAAAGTGATACACAATCTGTGTATACTTCTGTACCTTCATTTAGGTTTAGGATCTCATCAAGCCATAGAGAACTAGATTCTTTTAATGTCAGATTAAAGAATCGATCTCAACTTAGGTCCTTATCAATGTGTGCCCTACACAAGCATACCAATCCATCAAAGATAAGATGTTTATTACTGCGTATGCTGCAGCCTACACCAACAGTTTATCCTGGAACTATCTCAGCTATGATAATCATTTATATCTCGCTAGGTCAAACGATCCATACAATCTTTCGTGATCTACAACACACCGTATGATCTCCCTATCAACGAGATAAGAGGATAATAGCATTTGCAACACATGTTTGTTAATTCAGACAGGAGATGAACATACAACATTTATGATTCCCAGTATATTAACCAATCGACCTTGAACATAATATACCAATCATAATTCTTTCAGTATATAAATCCATCAATCTCCCACTTATACTCAAAGCATTATACAGGTGCTTTTCAGAGTATAATGTGTCTAAACTAATCTAGCTATTACATCAATCATTCTACATGGCTGGCTTTGCCCTCAGCCCAAGATTACATACATGCATCTCGTAGACCTTCTGAGGTAGAGCTTTTGTGAATGGATCTGCTAGATTATCTTTTGTATCAATATTCTCTACCAGCACATCACCCCTTGCTACGATTTCTCGTATAATATGGTACTTCCTCTCAATATGTTTTGTTGCTCTGTGAGTTCGTTGTTCCTTTGAATTAGCCACAACTCCTGAATTATCACAATATATTGTGATAGTCTTGGGCGGCTTAGGTAGCATGTCCAACTCCAGAAGGAAGTTTCGAAACCATACTGCTCCTTTCGAAGCTTCAGAAGCTACCACATATTCTGCTTCCATGGTGGAGTTAGCAACGCACTTTTGCTTTGCACTCCTCCATAATATGGCCCCACCTCCCAATGTAAACACATAGCCAGAGGTGGACTTCTTTTCGTCTCAGTCTGCCTGGAAATCTAAATCCGTATAACCCATAGGGCACAACTCTTCACACTGATAGACGAGATAATAGGCTCTAGTCCTTTTCAAGTATTTGAGCATGTGCTTTACCGCGGTCCAATGCGCCTGTCCAGTGTTAGACTGATATCTTACTACCATGCCTACAACAAAACAGATATCTGGCCTCCTACATAGCATTGCATACATGAGACTCCCTACGGCCGATGCATACGACACATTGCTCATCTCATCTTTCTCCTTTTGTGTCACCGGACAATGATCTTTGGAAAGATGTATGCCATGTCTGAAGGGTAACAGACCTTTCTTGGCAGTTTGCATGCTGAAATGGGCAATCACGGTATCCACATATGATGCTTGAGATAAGGCCAACATCCGTTTTTTGCGCTCCCGCGATACTTTTACCCCTAGGATGTATCCTACCTCCCCACGATCCTCCATATGAAACTGTTCGGATAACCAACCCTTTATGCCTAACAATACTTCCATATTGTCACCAATTAATGAAATATCATCTACATAAAGTGCAAGGAACACCATGCTTCCGCTAACACATAGACGGTATACGCAACTCTAATCTGAACATTGTGAAAATCCATAGGATTTAATCACTTCATCAAAATGTGTATTCCTTGATCGTGAAGCTTTCTTAAGTCTATACAATGACTTATTGAGCTTCCAGACCAAATGTTCTTCCCCCTTCTGCACTTAACCTTCTGGTTGTTGCATATAGATATCCCAACCTTCTTCAAGGTACCCGTTTAGAAACGTGGTTTTAACATCCATCTGCCAGATCTCTAGGTCCATATGTGCTGCTATGGCTAGGAGTGTACGAATGGACTTAAGCATGGCTACTAGTGAGAAGGACTTATCATAGTCTACTCCTTCTTTCTGACTATAACCCTTCGCCACCAGCCTTGCTTTGAAAGTTGTAATTTCACCATTCACTCCTTTCTTTCTTTTTTATACCCATTTGCACCCTATGGCTCGATAGCCATCTGGCAAATTAGTTTTCTGGTATACATCCATAGGTGTAATGGTTTTTATTTCAATATCCATGGCGATCAGCCATTTGTCCGCATCTTTATCAGATACTGCCTCATCGTATGTCAAGGGGTTGGTATCATCTAGTCCGCTTTCCGGGATCAAGTCAAAAGACTCTCCCACGAACATGTACCTTTCTAGTTGGTGGATGATCACTATAATTTCTACAGATTAATAGCAGATACAGCGGTAAATAAATTTATAGTTAACCGTAAGGTTGTCGAACCCAGAGGAATTGTGTAACAAAATTATTCTATATACTAGCTATAATCCTAAAATCTATTGTTTGAGTTATCAGAAATCAGGGGTTTTGAGTTTTGGAATTTAAAGAGACAAAATGGAAATTTAAAGATTTTAAAAGCAGATTTAAAGAGACACAGATCCTAGGGCGAACTATCAATCAAAATACATATCAATTAATTAACTTGCATTAGTGGGAAATCATAAAATACTATAACTTATTGGTCAAACAATTATAGCCTAGGTTACTAACATGTGAATGTATATGCTTTGTCGGCCTCAATAACACAATACTAATCAACCTTTTATAAATCCTCAGATTAAACCCTACAATTATTATCTTCCCCTAGGACAGATTGTTAATTGTATTTAAATTCCTTTCCTATTATTAATTTTTTCTTTTCAGTCCTTCAATCAATAACTATAAACATAGAATTAATTCTATCTCTCGATCTGATAAATATTAAATCCTAATAATTCAAACAGGAATTCAAAACCAAGCAATTCAATGTTAATCAATTAAACATGCATCACGGATTGATATTCATTGCCCTAGAACCCACTAGGGTTTCTAGCCACTCATCGCAGATAGAAAACAAAAATAAAACATATTATTAAAGTGCAGAAATTAACTTACAAGAAAATAAAGGTTCGTGCTGGAAAATAAAGACTGCTCAATGCTTCAAAGGTCCAAAGTTGAATGAATTGATGCATAAAACACGAATTTGGGGACTATTTATAGTGGGGGATGTGTATCCTATCAAGTCTAGGGCTAAAGATATGATTTGATTCAGTTTTAACTCTGATTTTGCTAGATTTTTGTTGACTTTGATCGAGGTGGCTCAGCATCGGTCGACGCGCGTGTTCTGCACCATAGTCGATGTCGACTCTTGCGTCAGTCGAATTTGATCAGCCCTGTCTGCGTGGTCTCACGATTTTGGCCATAACTTTCACTCCCAAACTCCGATTGACCCGATTTCAGTTGCGTTGGAAAGCCAAAGCTCTATCCACTGCCATGCGCCAATAGCCCAAATTCCTTGTGTGTAGAAACTCTTCACTGCTACTCTTGCACATCACTGCTTTCGAAACGGTTTTCCAGTGAATTTAAGCCTTAATCTTGCAAAAACGCACAGTGACAAGCATAACACCACATAAACCACATATAAAAGGCTCATGCATGAATTATATATATAAAATTAAGAAAACTACATAAAATAGTAGAAAATAATATAGATAAGTGAGTGAAACTATGATTTTATCAAACCCCTCAAACTTGAACATTTGATTGTTCTCAATCAATAGGCAAGAAAGAAATCAAAAGGACATGTAATTAAAGTGCGATGCCTCACAAGATTCATCACAGTCAATGGTCAAAAATCCACTATCCACAAACAGTTTGAAAGAGACAAAAAAACCCATTAATAGTGAAAGAACTCACAGGAAGTGTTTCGCTTAACTCACAAGTGTATAGGGTAAAGATGAAAACACTCAACACATGTATGAATGAATTTCTACCATAGGCTTGCAAATTTTCTAATATCTCCCTTGCTAAAAAGTGCACACAAGTCTAGAATAAAAATGGACTTTATTAGGGTTGTAACGTAGGTTTTTTGTGAAGGGTAGGGAAATTTTGGCCAAGTGACTAAATTAAATTGAGAATGCATCCTCAACCAATCCAAACCACCATCTAACTTCATTCACCATTCTCCTTAAATACATCAACAATACACAACTTTCCTAGCTCGTATTTGAATCTCTTATGCTCTTTATGATAATTTTGTATTCTTTTCTTTTCAGAGAGCTTATGAGAACTCTAATTGTATTCTTTGAGCTTCTTTTTCACACATCTTTTCACCACTAATTTATATTTTCTTACCTCCAACTCACAATCAATCCACCCCATATACCACAACTCAAGACATGATAGAAACCAATAATTCTTCTTAGTCTCATAGACAAAGAAAGAGAAATTTTGTACAGGCTCAAAGTGGCTAACTAGGGAAAATTTAATGTGAAGGGACAGTGTTTAGGGAATTGGGCTATCAAAGATGGCCAAAGATCATTTCCTAAACTTGTGCACACTATGCATTCTCACCAAAGAAAATAAGCAAGTTCTAGAGAAATTTAAGCACACATGAGAATCTCACATCAAACGAATTAAGGCTCAAGTCTCACACAAGGGTTATCAATTTTCTTCCACAGTTAATTTCAAATCAGCTCAATCAGCATGCAAGTATCATTTTCAAATAAACCCTATCATGCGGTATTCTACATTCATTGGCATCTACTCACAATCCCAATCAATTCAACTCAACCCTCAATCAATTCTAATCTCACAATCTCATTCTGGTTTATGTCAAAGCTAAAAAAATTTCTCACAAAATAGAATAAAATTTTTAAAATTTATGCATGCAAAAATTGAAATACTGAAAGCAAATAAAAAGATAAAATATTCCTCCTTTGTCCACATCCCCCAAACTTATTTCCACCTCTAGAGTGGGGAAAAAGTTTGAAAATCAGACAAAGAGAAGGAATATACCTGGCAGTTGATCTCAGACATCAACTTTTTATCTCCTGGAGGCTTTGGAACTCGCACGGCGTGAATTTGGGCGGCTAGCACTTCGCATCGACCGATGCAGGGTCGTTTTGGTTGATGGAAGCCTTCTTGTCGACTCCTTCCACAGGTCGAAGTATAACACATCGCTGCTCTCGACTTCGATCGATGCCAGGCTGCATGGATCGAAGTCGAGCAATCCTCACTCTCTCTCTCTCTCTCTCTCTTTTATACCACGAAACAAAGTGAGTGTAGACCAAATTCAAAAATAAATTGAAAAATGAAAATTAAAAAAGAAAAATATTTAAAAGGTTGGGTTACCTCCCAACAAGTGCTTTGTTTAACGTCGTAGCTCGACGATACCTCAGATCAGAACACCAAGGGGGTCGGGTCCAGACTCGCCGAACTTTGACATCCACCATGTACACTTTGCGGTCTTTGATGAAGGTGGTAAGCTCGGGTTGAGGAGGCTTAGTTGATTATTTCACCCCCTCGTTACCGCGCTCCCACTCCATTGCTGCGACCTCTTCTTCCTCGGACTCATCCCCTTCAGTGGTGGTAATCCGGTTGCACTCCGACTGCTGCCAGCTTTTGTCGATCACGAAGGTGATCTTTTCATTGTTGGCACAAAGGGTGATCTCTCCTCCTCGGTAGTCGATCAATGCTGCATTGGTGTCCAAAAATTCTCGTCCCAAGATCAGGGGCATATTGCATTCTTCCTTCATATCAAGCACTATAAAATCTGCATGAAAGATTAGATTACCTACGCGAATGAGAACATCCTCAAGTATACCTTTGGGGTGAGACACAGATCGGTCTGCCATTTGCAGAGTAGTTGTAGTCGTCGTTAATTCTCCAATATTGAGGCGCTTGAAGATAGAATATGACATAAGATTGATGCTGGCACCAGTGTCACACAACACCCTTTGAAATTCTATCCCCCAATCTCGATTGGAATCGAGAAACAACCTAGATCACTCCTCTTGATTGGCACTTGCTTTTGAAGTGGCAAGTTGCACTGCTCATGTATCTTCATAGTTGAGTTCTCCACGAACTGCTTCTTCCCGCTCATCAGCTTTCAGAGGTACTTCATGTAACCCGAGATCCCCCTCAAAGCTTCAATCAGTGGTATGTTGATGCTGACTTTCTTCAAGTTTTCCACAAACCTGGAGAACTTGGAGTCCTCCTTTTGCTTCGCGAACCTCTAAGGGAATGGCAAAGGCTGGACAGGATTTTCAAAATTTGCCAGAGTTTTGCCCGAGGTGGGCCTCGACTTCGACCAACATAGGGTGGCGTCGATCGAAGTTGAGCCTTCTTCATCGCTCGACTCTTCCTCATCTCCCTCGACTTCGATCGATGTGGGATTGGCGTCAATCGAAGTCGAAGCTCCAGTGGTGCGTTTTTGTGCATCTTCAGCATCAGACTCATCTCGAATCAGTTCGTGACCCTTGTAACTCATCCCATATCTCAATGTAACAGCCTTGCATTCTTTTTGAACCCTTGGGTTCACCTCCGTTGCGCTCGGAAGCTGTCCGGGCTTATGTTGGTTGCTGAGAGTGGTGGCAATCTGGCTCAATTGCGTGTCCATCATTTGAAGGTGTTTTTTCATCAACTTCATGTGATTTGCCATTCCATTCACTTCGGTTTCCACTTTCCCGAACCGATTGTCAGAGCTCTTGATGAATTTCTCCAGTGTCTCCTCCGACACAGATCTCTTCGTCTCCACGATCTCTTCTTCAGAACCTACATCAAAATCAGGGGGAGGGTGTTCGGCTGCAGAAGGATTAGCATAAGAAAAACCAGGGTGAATTCTCCTATGGTTGTAGTGATAGCCTTGATTGCCACCTCGGTACTTATTCTGATAACCACCTCCAATGTAATTCACTTCTGCTCTGGCAGCTCCAGATGAACTGCTCGCTCCACGATTGATGTAGTCAGCTTCGACAGTGTTTATGGACATGCTTTGCTCAGTTGCGGCGACAGATGTAGCTTTGACTGCCTCCAACTTCCCAATTTCTTCCCGGAGCTTCTTCACTTCAGCAACCACGTCGAATTCTGGCTTTGTCTCGACTGCTTTGACTGGTAGCTGCCTCTTGGTCGGCCACTGATTTTATTCAGAGCCATATTCACCAGGAGTCTCATTCCCTCGGCTCCACTCTTCTTCATTAGGATTCCACCAGCAGATGCATCAACCAACTCCTTCATGCGTGGAGTCAGCCCTTCATAGAAATGACAGACATGCATCTCCAAATCAATCCCATGCCCAGGACAGAATCTCAAAAGGTCCTTGAATCTCTTCCAAGCCTCATAGAGTGACTCATCATACATCTAATTTAAAATGGGTGATAGAAGTTTTCCTCTTCATCAGCAGGCTCGGCGGGAAGTAGTTGGTGAGGAATTTTGATCGAAGCTCCTCCCATGTCCCTATCAAACTCTTATCCAATCCAGCAAACTAAGACCGCGCCTTGTCTCTGAGTGAGAATGAGAACAGTCTCATTCTGATTACATCTTGGGGTACTCCATTCTACTTCACAGTGTCACACACCTCAATGAACTGGTTGAGGTGGGCATATGGATCTTCTACAGCTCTCCCCGCAAACTAATTTTGCTGCATCATTTGAATAAGGCCTGTGCGCAGCTCAAAGTTGTTGGCATCAATGCTAACTCTGAATCCGGCTTCGTCTTGCTGTGGAAGGAATCGATCCAAGATGGATCTTTGCGGAACCACTATTTACCTGTTATTCAACTCTACAAGTCTCGCAGCCTGTTCTACCTGAGTAGCTTGGGCTGCATGGAGTTGTGCTTTCAGTTATTGTACCTCGTTCACAAACTGTCTGTGCTCCTCGGGAGTCATATTCTGCAGTGGTGTTTAAGGATTCTCTTCCATCTCTTGTTGTTTGTCTTTTCCTTTCTTTTTGTTTTTCCTGCAGGTTGCTTCGATTTCAGGGACAAATGCCTCGAGTGTTTTTCATTTGGCTCGCGTGTTCATGCACTTGCACAGAAAGAGAAAATAGGAAAAAAAATTAGCTCGGCGTCGACCAACATGGGGGGTGTCAATTGACGCTCGGAATATCTCGACATCGATTGACGCGAGAGGGCATCAGTCAAAGTCGAGAGCGAAAACACACACACGCACACGAATTTAAAAATACAAACTCAATCCAGCAAATCCTAGAATAAACCAGTAAATAAAAAATATCTAATCATTCCCCAGCAACGGTGCCAATTTGATCACAGTAATTTCTACAGATTAATTGCAGAGATAACGACAAATAGATTTATAGTTAACCCTAAGGTTGTCGAACCCAGAGGAATTGTGTAACGGAATTATTCTATATACTAGCTATAATCCTAAAATCTATTATTTGAGTTATCAGAAATCAGGGATTTTGAGTTTTGGAATTTAAAAAAACAAAAACGGAAATTTAAAGATTTTAAAAGAAGATTTAAAGAGACACAGATCCGAGGGCGAACTATCAATCAAAATACATATCAATTAATTAACTTGCATTGGTGGGAAATCATAAAATACTATAACTTATTGGTCAGACTATTATAGCCTAGGCTACTAGCATGTGAATGTATATACTTTGTCGGCCTCAATAACACAATACTAATCAACATTTTATAAATCCTTAGATTAAACCCTACAATTACTATCTTCCCCTAGGACAAATTGTTAATTGTTTTCGAATTCCTTTCCTGTTATTAATTTTCTCTTTTCAGTCCTTCAATCAATAACTATAAACCTAGAATTAATTTTATCTCTCGATCTGATTAATTCTAAATCCTAATAATTCAAACAGGAATTAAAAACCAAGCAATTCAATGTTGATCAATTAAACATGCATCACAGATTGATATTCATTGCCCTAGAACCCGCTAGGGTTTCTAGCCACTCATCGCAAATAGAAAACCAAAATAAAACATATTATTAAAGTGCAGAAAATAACCTATAAGAAAATAAAGGTTTGTGCTGGAAAATAAAGAGTGCTCAATGCTTCAAAGGTCCAAAGTTGAATGAATTGATGCATAAAACTCGCATTTGGGGACTATTTATAGTGGGGGATGTGTATCCTATCAAGTCTAGGGCTAAAGATATGATTTGATTCGGTTTTAACTCAAATTTCACCAGATTTTTGTTGAATTCGATTGAGGTGGCTCAGCATCGGTCGACGCGCGTGTTCTACACCTCGGTCGATGTCGACTCTCGCGTCTATCGAAGTTGATCTGCCCTGTCTGCGCCATCTCATGATTTCAGCCATAACTTTCACTCCCAAACTCCGATTGACCCGATTCCAGTTGCGTTGGAAAGATAACTAAAATCTCTATCAATTGATACGAACCAATTGCCCAAATTACTTGTGTGGAGAAACTCTTCACTGCTACTCTTGCACGTCACTGCTTTCGGAACGGTTTTCCAGTGAATTTAAGTCTTAATCTTGAAAAAATGCACCATGACAAGCATAACACCACATAAACCACATATAATAGACTCATGCATGAATTATATACATAAACTTAAGAAAACTACATAAAATAGTAGAAAATAATATATATAAGTAAGTGAAACAATGAACTTATTAGTGGACAACCCTCCTACTGTGACGAGGCATCTGAGCCGTGTCAGTAGTTAGCACAGTACTCATTGGTCCCACACCTTGCATTGATGGCAGTGTTGTTATTCCCTCAGCTATCACAGGTGGATTTACCAATACACTGGGCTTTCCTGATGGAATCGCTTCATTATCTCCAAGCTTGTGGAGGATAATCTTACTCTTGGATTTGTGGTTTCTTACATATTCGCCCTCCAAGAATCTTGCGTTGGTACTGACAACCACTTTCTGATTCTCAGCACAATAAAATTAACCACCTTTAATTTGCCTGGGATATCCTACAAACAACATCAGCTTACACCTACTTTCTAACTTATCAGGTTCCTTAGTTAGCACGTATGCTGGATAACCTCAAACCCTCATTCTGGTTAAACTTGACTTTCGCCCATACCAGAGTTCCAGAGGCATTTTAGGAACTGATTTAGAAGGTACCAGGTTAAGCAAATATGCCGTTGTCTCCAAGGCATATCCCCAAAATGAAATCGGCAAGCTTGCATAACTCATCATTGACCTGACCATTTTCAAAAGAGTCATATTTCTCCTTTCCGCTACACCATTTTTTTGGGGGGTTCCTGGTGCAGTCCACTGGGATGTAATCCCATTATCTGACAGATACTGCAAGAATTCGTTACTGAGGTATTCTCCACCACGATCTGATCGTAGTGTCTTGATTGTTTTGCCTAGCTTCTTTTCTACCTTACTCCTAAAATCTTTGAATTTCTCAAAGCATTCAGACTTATAGCGAAGCAAATAGACATATCCAAATCTAGAGTAATCGTCAATAAATGTGATGAAGTACTCATAACCTCCTCGAGCTTGCGTGGACATTGGTCCATATAAGTCAGAGTGGATCAATTCTAACGCATCCTCTGCTTGAGACTGACTTGCCTTAAAAGGCCTGGTCGTCATCTTTCCCTCTATAAAGGATTCACAGATTTGATGCGGCACCACTTGAAAATATTCTAAGAGCCCATCACATGCTAATCTTTTAATTCTCTTTAGATTGATGTGACCTAGTCTCAAGTGCCAGAGATATGTTTGATCCTCATTGGAAGAAAATTTTCTCTTTAAATGATTATTATTATTGGATTAGTTTGCAACATCCACATAAGATTTATGCATACAATCAATGATATAGAGAGAGCCAATAAGTTTGCTATGATAGATAACACCGTTATTCCCAATGATAGAAACTCCACTACCAAAAATAACTAAAAATCCATCAGTAAATAACTTGGAAACTGAAATTAAGCTCCGCCAAAAAACCGGCACATATAAAACATCTCTCAAAATCAAAACATTGTTTTCAAAGCATAAAGTAAAATCTCTGATGGCTACTGCTGAGACTCGCTCTCCACTGCCTATTGAGATGGTAATCTCATCATGCATCAGCTGCCTTGTCGGCCTGAACCCCTGCAATGTGTAACAAACATGATCAGTAGCTCCAGTATCCACTACCCAAGAATAGGTAGAAACAAATGCTAAGCATGTTTCCATTATAAATGCACATGACGTACCTTGTCTACCCGTGCTAGGAACTAGACAATCTACTTCACTTCACTTGAATTTGCATGGCCTGGTGATGACTTCTGCCTCATCTATTTCATCTAACTTTTTAAGCATTTCCTTTGCTTCAGCAACTACCTTGTCAAGAGCTGACAAACTTGGAGCAAACATAAATGCCATCATATCAGATTCCTCTCGCAACAGGGCCCTGAGTAAGTCATGAAGAGGAAAATCATGTCTGACACCAAGAGATTTGATGAAATCATCTAAAGAATCAGATAAAGAGTGCAGGACAATGTTTATTTTGGCCCGTTTATTAATTCGTCCACCTCTCTTTCTGTACTTTCTCATGATTTTCATCATGTTAATGAAGTGCAGAACCAACGAACTCCCCTCAGTCATTTTCTTGCAAACCAAGTCTTTCACAAGATTATAACTAATAGTTCGTCTCACCTTCCAATATACTTTCACAAGGTCCCTCCATATCTCAACGGCAGTTCAGTATTTTCTGTACTTGTGCCTTAATTCTCTATATAGATTGTTCATGATGAAAATGTAGGCAAAATCATCAGAAGCTTTCCATATGTCATAGAACTCTCGCTCACAACTAGAGCATTTCCAATACTGAGGAGACAATGGGTCCATGTACAGTATTGGCATGTTTTGCACTACAGAGTATTTCCATGAAGAAATACTTCCATTCAGGAAAATTCGGACCAGTTAAAGGGTTCGATGTTTAGAGGTTAACAATATGAGCAGTAGACATGTCTGAAAATAATAAATTAAAGCAGAAACCAAAACATAGTCGCAAACAATTGAAAATGAAACCTTATGATAAAACAATATTAATGTTTCCTCCAATTTGCCCAAGTATTACTATTGCAAGCCACACATGTGGACGTTTACTACAAAACACTTAACCAGACTGCATCATTCAATTTCAGTCCTTTAATTCCAATCCATGCCAGGGTTCCTTAGACAAAGAGAATTAATAATTGGAGACTAACTTAAGACCATATTATCCTACTGAGCAGGGACATCACAAATGAGTTATAATCTGGACAATATCTAAGCTGGCATACCCACCAAAGCCAACCTTCCCATATAAGGATCTACTAGAACCACACGTGATCTCTTATAATAAAGCTGTCTCATTTAATTCAATCCTTAGAGAACTTATGAATACTCTATAGGCAAGCTACACATGTAGACGTTTACGTATGAGCTCCCACTTCTCACATGAACTAAATGTTTGTTTTAAGAAATCCCATCTATTAGAACTTATGAATAATAAATTAAGTATGCTACACATGTAAACATATACCTAATAAATTACCCACTTTCAATAAAGGATCGCTTTGTGGAGGTCGTATTAAATAATAAGCTTAGTAATTTTTTATTTCATAAGATTCAATTGCACATATACATAAAATAAATCACATAAGCATGCTCTGAAAGCTGTAAATAAAAGCATTAAACATGCTCCTATTATCTACAACATGCTTGTATGCTGCGCAATTAATATAAACACATATAATGCGAAGACAAATAATAAAGCAAATAAAAAATATCCTCGTGGCCTCATGATACGAAATTAAGAAATAATTCTACCTATTACAATTTGGAATTATTTCATAGATCTTCCACTGGGCTCCCACTACTTGGACTGTGATCTGACATTATTTTCTGAAAAATGGGCCTCCAAGATTTGAACCATCAGAAAATTGGACAACTGGGCCAGTTAACCGAATTGTGGGCACATGCACACTTGCAAGACCGATAGCCCGTGAGAACTTGACCCGACGGGCCGCCACCGGAGACCCGCCACCTCTGTGAGCCTGCCAAAATTGCGCAACAGCCATGCACGCACGTCGCATGGCTGAAGCCCGCGATCTCCGCCACCCCGGCCGTCGCCCGTTTCACCTGCCGCTACCCCCGGCCTGCACCGCCGCTGCCCTTCATGCCAACCATCATCTCCATCATCGTCAGCGCCTCTAGATCACTAGAAAAATGCGCGGGTGCGCGGTGAAGATGTGTGCCCTGGCTGCATCCGCAAACCCTTGGGTTTGCGCATGCTGCAGTCGCGCTGTCATCCACCGCGCGCTGCCTGTCATTTGCTTCCATCCCCATGAGCCGCACCGCACCACCTGCCACCACCAACATCGTCCGAAGGAGGAGGGAGCGAAGTCGGCGACTGCGCGCGAGGCTGCACAGAAACACCGCGCCTGCATGCAGAACCTAGGGTTCCGCCGTGCCGCATGTGCTTCTCGTACCCCGTTTGCTATACGCCACCATCCCTGACCTCCATCGCCTATCACGTAGTCGCCTTGATGGTCCTTCGCACCAGCCTAGCCGGCCTGTGGTTGCACGGCTGTTTCCATGCGCGCGCACCGCGTGCTGGAAACCCTAAGGTTTCATAGCAGCTGTGCCGCCACCGTGGCCTTCCACGCACCGTCAATGTTGTGCCCCTACTGTGCACGACCACCGTGCATGGCCTGTTGCCGTGCTGGCGCCGTCGTGCGGCCCTTCGTTCTTTGTGTTCTTCATTCGTTCTTCGTGTTATTCACGTTCTTCGTTATTTATTTTACAGATTTAATTTGAAAATTGAAAATTACAGGGAAAGACATCCTAATACAATTTGAAATATAAATCTAACCACAGATTTATCTCGTGGGTGAAAAACAAATCCTTATAAAAGGGCGGATTAACCCGAGAACCACGAGGAACAAAAACACATCCATAGAATCCAAAAATCATTCATGCGTTCATTCAATAATAATTATCATGCAAATCATAGGCAATATTATTTTTTCTGATAGAGGCAATTAATTCAACCTGGTTCTGATACCAATTGAAGGGATTTGTGAACTGAATCACTTAATCCATTAGCCGAGATCGTTAACTGGAATATTAAAAACTAAATTGCTATGTCTATGTTTAATCCTCGCATGCTCCTATTGATTATGCATAAAGGGGGTTTTTGCAAAATACCTGGATTGTAGAAACCTAAATAACGAGTGTGCAGAGATTTGATCCTCGATCATTTTTCCCGCGCACCAAGATTTATTCCTAATAGATTGAGGAATTTAAATCTTTGAAAATTAATAATAATTTTCGAAAACAAAGAGGGAGAGAAGAAAGAACTCGATCCTCCTAATCTGATCTTCTGATTTGTATCCCAACTCTAATCCGAATATCTGGTGAAGATTTCCTTCGGATTCCTTTGTCGGTTGAGAAGCAGAATTTCCTCAGATCTAGTCGATCACACACAGCTCCCAAATCCTGGTTTGCTGTGTTGCAACTTATGATCTTGTGGTGTGTGTGATCTGAGAACTTGTGTTCTATATATTGGAAATTCTGGACATCTATTGGGCATGAGTTTTAATGGGCTAGACCAGGGACCAGAATGCAAATAGCAAATAAGGCTTATCAATTAATTAATTCTCATATTCAACCCAGAATATAACTAATTAATTAATATTGATTCATTTCACCAGAGAATCAATACTGTCCTGCCCATTTGCTACCACGTTTTGAGGTACAGGTTGCATGGGCTAGGTATATCCCCACATTTAAGGTTACAGACATTCGTTAATTAATTTAACCTCTGACAAGCCGTTTAATTAATTAACATCTTATATTCCTGAGTCAATCCACTCAAACCTTTTCACTTATGCTTGAACTTAATCAGCCTGCAGGACTTTAACATAACGAACCTTTTGAGCTGCTCAGGGAATGTCACCACCCTATACTGGATGTGGTTACCTAGTTCTAGTAACAGATAGTCATACACAAACTGCTATCACCCAAGATACAGATATACAAGCTCAACTAGAGCCTTTCACTGCAACTCAAAGTGATACACAATCTGTGTATACTTCGGTAACTTCATTTAGATTTAGGATCTCATCAAGCCATAAAGATCTAGATTCAACTAATGTTAGATAAAAGAATCGATCTCAACTTAGTTCCTTATCAATGTGTGTCCTTATCAATGTGTGACATACACCAACAGTTTATCCTGGAATTGTCTCAGCTGTGATAATCATTTATATCTCGCTAGGTCAAATAATGCATACAATCTTCCATGATCTACTACACACCGTATGATCTCCCTATCGATGAGATAAGAGGATAATAGCGTTTGCGACACATGTTTGTTAATTCAGACAGGAGATGAACATACAACATTTATGATTCCTAGTATATTAACCAATCGACCTTGTACATAATATACCAATCATAATGCATTCAGTATATAAATCCATCAGTTGCCTTGATAGTTGTTGTTGTAATCTCCATTGGCATAGTTCACTTCAGCGGTATTGGAGGTGCTCGAACTGCTTTCTCAGTAGATGTAATCGGCCTCAACAGGAATGATGGCCATGTTTGGATCTAACACTGCAGCTACCGAAGCTCTACCGGTCTCCAACTTCCCAAACTCTTCACAGAGTTTTTTTACTTCTGCAACCACATCGAACTCCGAAGTAGTGGTGACTGCTTTCACTGCTTTCTGCCTTTCAGTAGGCCATTGATGAGAATGCCTCCAGCCGAAGCATCCACCAACTCCTTAATGTGAGGGTTCAGTCCCTCATAAAAAATGGCATACCTGCGTCTCTAGATCAATCACATGGCTGGGGAACATCCTCAACAACTCCTTGTATCTCTTCCAAGCTTTATAGAGGGTATCAACATGCTTCTAACTGAAGTGAGTGATGTCAGACTTCCTCTTCAAAATGACACTGGGAGGAAAACAATTGGTGAGAAATTCTGCTCGCACTTGCTTCCATGTGGCGATCCTATTCTTGTCCAAGCTAGCAAACCATGACCGGGCCTCATCCCTAAGAGAAAAAGAAAATAATTGCATTCAGATGGTGTCTTGAGGCACTCCATTCAGCTTCACCATATGACTGAGGTGGGCATACGGGTCTTCAATGGCCTTTCGTGCAAACTAGTTCTGCTGAACCATCTGAATCAGATCTGTCTTCAGCTCGAAGTTATTGGCATCGATGCTAACTTGGAATCCCGACTCCTCTCTTTGCAGCACGAAGTGATCTAGGATAGATCTCCGTGGCACCACAATTTGCCTACCAGGGTTTCCTCCAATGTTCATGGATGCTAGTCAGGCAGCTTGCTCTGCATGGATTGCCTGTGCGGCATGGAGTTGCTCCCTGAGCTGTCTGAGTTCATCTACAAACTGTCTTTGCTCCTCGAGAGTCATGTTTTGAAGTGGTGCTTCTGGTGGAGCTTGTCTTTCTTTGTTCTTTCCCTTGCTTTTGTTTCTCCGACAGGTGGTTTCAATTTTTAAGTCAAAGGCTTCAAGTGTTTTCCCCTTTGCTCTTGTGTTCATGCACCTGAAAAGAAAGACAAAACTGAAGGGGATCATTCTCTGTGTCGACCGATAGGATAGCTGTCAATCGACACAGATACTACTTCAGTGTCGATTGACATAGGCTCTGTCCATCGATACAGAAGCGAAAATTACACACACAATTCGCACGGGAACAGAAATAAAAAAAACTCAAGCCAGAAAATATCAAAATAATCCAATAACTAAATAAAATCTGACTATCCCCAGCAACGGCGCCAATTTGATCACTGGTAAAATTAAACATATTTATTATAATATAGTGATGCAAATAAATTTATAACCCAAAGGTTGTCGAACCCACAGGGACAGTGCAATGACAATATCTCATGTACTGGACATAGTTTATCAATTCGCTGTTTGAGCAAATCCAAATTTGAAAAGGGGTTTTATTTTCAAAATAGAAAATAAATTGGAATAAAATTCAATAATAAAAAGCACAGATTCTAGGGAAATTAACCAATCCAATTAACATGCATAATCAATCAATCCAAACCCAAAAAAATCATTAAGGTGAGAAATCTGATATTTTGGAATTCATCCCTTGATTAGGCAATTAAAACCTAGATTACTAGAAAGTGAGTTTTACCTCTCGGTCAAGAACATAAACTAGTTAATCTCAATAAAGGTACAGATTAAAAACCCTATAACTGATTTTTCTTTTGAGACAGAAACCAATTGTATCAAATTAGATTTTCTGTTATTAATAATCTCCTTTCGGTCTCAAATTAATAACTATAAACCTAATTCAATTTTCATCTTTCGATCCTTCAATTGAAAATAGATTTTAGATTGAAACCCATATAATTTGAACCAATTAATTAGTGTGTAGATTTAATCGTATTACAACATGCTTAAAAGGATGGTAAAAACCCTATAACCTGTTAGAGTTTCTAGCCCAACATATTAAAAATACTAATTACAAGAAATATAAAAGAGCTTACTTGATTCATAATGAGAACTGGAATACAAATCTTCAATAACTTGAATCCAAAGCAACAATTAAAGTAAAGACTACTTGGAAAAATTAAGGAGTTGAATGGTGAAATTTAAGTGAAACACAATAATAATGATAATAATTTTCGAGCTAATTAGGATCCTATTTATAGAAGAGGAATTTGATCTTTAAAAGGCAATGAGCTAAAATATCACAAGTCTCCAAACTGGGCATCTTTTCCTTTCCGAGCTTCAGTGTCGATCGATGCAGCACGTCTGGATCGAGACACATGCATGTGTCGAGCTTCTCTCCCACCTTGTCGATTGATCTGCCTTCAACCTCCGTGTTGGTCGACACGGAGTATCTCGATCTACATACACGTATCTGTCGAGGCTTCTCTTTCGCTTAGCTTCTTGATCGACATCCGACCTCAGTGTCAATCGACATGGGCTGGTTGACACAGAGGTAATGCTTTGGGTTTTTGGCACATCTCCCAACTCGGTGACTTCCCGTGTGTTAATCAAAGCAGCAGCTCTGTGTAACTCGACTCTTTTCATCTTTTGCTCACTTTCAGCATAAAATACCTACAAAACTGAGCACGACAAACGTAATATCCCCTATAAAAAGTTCATGCTCCATTATTAACTAAAACCTAATGTATATGCATTAAACAAATAAGGATACATTGTGATAAGTGAGGCAAAATACGAGCTTATCAGTGGTAACAATCTGACTCAACTGCATGTCGAGCATTTGAAGGTGCTTTGTCGTATGTTGCAAGTGAGTCGCCATCCCTTTCACCTCGTTCTCCACTTTGCCAAACCTGTTGTCTGAGCTCTTGATGAACTTCTCAAGGACATCCTCGAGCACAAACTTCTTCTTCTCAACATTCTCTCCCCCGGTACCAATATTGAATCCCGGTGGGGGATTTTCAGCTTCCAACAATTTTGGCCTCAAACCTACAAAATCTCACTATGACAAGTGTAATATCCTCTATAAATGACTCATCCTCAATTATTAACCTGAAACGAATGCAAATGCATGAAACAACAAAGAAAATAATGTGATAAGTGAGCCAAAATACGAGCCTATCAGGTTGCGTGCTGACATTCTGCACGGCTTCATTTTTGTTTGCCATCTTGATATACAGGCAAACACGTCATTTGTCATCATTTTGGATAGATCTTTCTCCTTCAAGCTTGTGAAATTGACGAAACAGTCTTCTTTTTTACATCTTGGAGAGAATCTTCGCATTTACATTTACAATATTATACTCTCTCCCCTAGTTTTTTAGTTCACATATAATAGTATTGAATATTGCTTCCATTGATTATATGTTTTCACCAGGAAGAACTTGAAAAGACTCATACTTATCTACACAATTTTGAAGCTTGTTTCGCTTCATTTGATCGGTCTCTTGGCAGAGAGTGCCAAGGAAATCCTACATCCGCTTTGCATTGTCGTAAGCTAAGGCTTCGACAACCAGCGACAATGGTAGGGATTGAAGGATATGTTCTATAGCCACTGAGTCCAGCTGAAAATGGATTTTATCTTCATTTGTCCACTCAGCATAAGGCTTATCCATTATTTCTAGACTTGATGCTCCTTCGAGCTGAGTGTTCATCTTCGTGTTTTTAATTGGTCTGGTGGATAGAACCTCCGCCATCTCTGGATGGATATATTCTTCACCATGATCAAAGAACACATCTTCCATATGTTAAAGTTCTCTGGGGTATACTTTGGAAGCTTTGTAATATGAGCCATCTCGGTGTACCTGAGCTTGAACATAAGAAACAAACAAGTGCAAGGAAATAGATCTGGTCCTAAGTGACTTAACATAACCTTGGTCTATAAGAAACTTGACGCGCGATACCACTTGTTGGTCCCAAAATCAGAGTCAAATGTATTGCAACAGATGTAAGTATGTAATGCACTAGTTCTCCAAAATTGATTGAAACTCAGTTTTGGGTTTAAGAAAGTAAGTTTTATGCTTAGGAGTTCTTACGTAAGTTGCAAAGTTATACACTTTAATACTTAGTCAAGTGTTGAAGGTTTTATAGTAAGTATGAATGAAACTAAGTATGGTGAATCTTAAAAGAAACCTAGTAAATGACTCAAGATATTATAGTGGTTCGGACTTAATATCCTATTTCCACTCTTCTGAACTTAATCGGGAATCTACGAACTATGAGATTACAAGCCTTCCTGCGATCTATGGATAGCCTGTTGCCACTTTGTCCTTTAATCTACTATCGTTACTCGTCTGGAAACTCCTTGTAAGCTAACTCGGTCTTTGGGTCAAAGTGAGGACACACCTCACAACCTTCTTTCTAGTAGATGGATGTTTGCATGTTCTTTCCAGAACTCAGTATGGTCGGCAGATGCTCGTGAGAATCAGAATCCCAGAGTAGGATAATGATTACTATGAATATTACTTGAAAAGTAATAATCACCAAGATGCTAGCATAAGCTTTAATCTTAACCTCGTGCTTTGAACCACGTAGCAGGGATGTTTAACTTGAGTTGGAAACTCAAGTCTCGTGAACAGAATCACGGAGTAAACAAAGAGCTTTTGAGTAGAAAGACTGGTAGAGTGTCGGCTTAGCTTTCAGAGAAATTCTTAGTTGTTCTTCATTTGAATTGTTGGACTATTTATAGGAGATTTCTCGAACATTTGAAATTCTGCCCGTTAGACACGAAATTCCAGTTGTTAGAGACACGATTGGACGATACAATCATAGCCCACTTCTTGTACTTTCTACCTTCTCTTTTCAGAATCAACTTTAGTGCAAGGAATCCAAGTATGGACATCATTGTACTGACTTTTACTTGGCAATCATATGCCTTTAAATCTGAGTAAGCTTGGTTCTCCTTGTGTTCCACGTGTTTATGAAGTAAGGCCTCCATACTGACATTCCATAGTCAGTATAGACAACTCTCATATTGACTTCTCATAAGTCATTATGGTAAATTCTATACCGAGTTCCCAAACTCAGTATAGCCTTTGACTATACTTAGTAAAACTAAGTTCCATAATGAACACTTCTTCACCTCTCGAGCAAATCCTTTGCTCGGTCTTCAGCACCTAAGCTCTATTACAACACAAATAATTCTATACGTGGATTACATTTTAGAACTCTAGAAACTTAGTGCTAAATTGAGTTTTGACATATCAAAACATCAAATTAAGGAGGGAACTAAAACTTTGTTCCTAACTCAAAACAATAAAAAATATATATACAAGAAAATGTATTTTCTCAAATTAAGAAATTCAATGTATATCATAATTTGTGGGTATTATCTATTTGAATGAATCAAAATATATTAATTTCTACTTATAACATTTAAATATATCTCTATTTCATAATTGATATAATTTTGTCTTCGATAAAAATGTATGATCTTCACTAATAAAAGTAAATTTTTGGTATTATAATAGGGATATAAATACTAAGATGATTCGTTAGGAGAGAAACCACAAAATACCCAAAAACACTAATTCACATTAAAAAAATATCCACTTTTTAAAATACATATAAAAAATACTCAAAAGTACTCTTTTTTGTCAAATTCAGGCTTGCAGTTGTCTTTTTTTAAACAACGACGAATTTCGATTAGATTTTCAATAACTTTATTATTTAAATAATATTTGGATATTAAAAAAAAATTAAAATTCGAAAGTATGACAGAATCCGACTTATGTTGATAGAAAAAAATAAATCATATTTGTTAATTAAATATTTCAGCCAAATTCGAGTTTGAATCAGTTCAGACTCGGAGCTGACCAATACCGACTCAATGTTAAGCATAATTTGACCGGGTTGGAATCATTATTTATGATACCGACCCAATTCAGACCTAACCCCGACCCATCCTTTTTACCCATTTACCGACGCGGGTCGGAATCGGTGTTGACAAAACCGAATTGATACTGACCGATTCTGAGCCAATCAAAATTTTTAATGTTCTATGTTTTATCACGCAAAAGCAAGTTTTTACCCATTTACTTCTGTCGGCAAACGGGTCCCCTCCCTTTCCCTTTCAAAGTCAAAGCCGACTCCACCCACCGATTCCGATTTAACATATTGGTGATGGCCAACAATATTGAACAAGTAAGTACTCGAATCCGACTCCACCCACCCATTTATTTGTCCGTTAATTTTATTCAAAAAATTGAAAAATATTGGGTTGAAATTCTTGTAAATTCGAATGATTGGATGCATAGGGTGGATTGATTGTATATTAGATTTGAATTATTTACATGTTTGGAATGAATTATGTTGATTTCCTTGATATTTTGTTTGAAATTGTCAAATGAAATTTGTTAGAATTTGTAGAATTATTTTTTGTTGCAATTTGTTAAATTACATGTTTCAGTTTGTTTCGAAATTGTCGAATTGTTGCAATTTGTTGAATTATGGCAAATTATTTCATGTTTATTGCATTTTGTGCAGCTACGGTGGATTAGGGGCTCTTTTCGTGGTCTAAATACTAAAGTGAACTTATTCACTAAAGTGACCACTTTGGTAACTATTAGTGAGACATTACGTTCAGTAGGGGGTTCAGTAGGGGGTCAAGAGTTGCTTAATAAATTCATTAATGACCCTTTCGGTAATTTATTAATTTGAAAAAATAATGGTCCTAGTGCCTCGCAGCCATTAATATAGCTATTAAGCTATCAAATTACTAGTCTAACCCGCAACGCTTTATGGTTCAGTATTAATGGGCAGATAATAGAATTTGGAGTGTCTGAATTTTCATTAGTTACACGATTTGTTTTTGGGTCTAGTGCTTTTGATCCCTGTGCTGATTATGATCATTCTAGCACTTTTGTTTTTCATACATTTTGTGGGGGTAAGAATATTAGTGCGAGAGAGTTATTGCTAAAGTTTAAGGGTAAAGAAATAGAACGCACTAATCAGGATTTATACTTGAGGGTGGCTAATATATTAGCCATGTGGAATTTTGCGTTAGGAGTATCTGAAAAACAAAAAATTGAGAGTTGGGTATATGTTTTGGTAGAGGATTTTGTAGATGGGATTCATTTCTATGGGGGAATATGTTTTTCAGTGTTTATGTTACTATTTAGACCTTGCCCCCACCGGAGTTGATGGAATCAGCGGAGGAGATTTACTTTAGGCGGACCCATTTGGACGTTACAAGTATAATTTTATTTTTGTTAATTAATTTATTAAATGATAAGTAAAAAAAAATGTAATTTTTTATTTTTATTTTGTAGGTGTGGGCCTATGAGGCCATTCCTCGGTTGGGTGCTGCATGCGCTATTCTGCGAAGGCCTAATGTCATCTCTTGATCTGTGAAATGGGAATTTACAAGGCCAGAGACAATTAATTGGGGGGATTTTTTTATTCAAGAAGAGGTATGTAATTTGTTGCATATTTAGATTACCCTTTAATATTTTTCTAATTGTTAGCTCTTTAATCCACAGCTTCAAGTGAGTTCGGCTTCTCCTGCCAAAATACTAATATTGTATTTTGCTTCTATCGAGATGGACAATCCGACTGAGGTATAATTTCGACTACTTGAGAATCTTGTACGGGGTGCAGGACCGGGTGTGAGGAGAGGAGCTGATGTAGCACACAGTCAGTCAGGATCTCAGGCACGAGATCATGGGGAGAGAGAGGGAGGATAAGAGGCACCATGTGTGGGAGGATCATAGCCAGAGCCAGAGACCTCTAGAGCGCCACGCAGACGCACTTTTTCCGAGGCATCATACTTCTTCCAGTGGGTATTCTCAAGACACTAGGAGACATCGTCAATCTGGGAGTATGTTGAAAAGTATTTGGACCATTATTCATGAGGCTCTGATGGAGAGGGTGATCCCCCTAGTTACCGACTTATTTCATGCATCTAGATGTCGCCATTGCACAGATGTAGATGATGAGGCCTTCATACAGGCCTTAGCTCATGATAGGAGACGTAGGGCTTATAAAGAGGCAGAGCAGCAGTTAGAGCAGGAGAGGAGGAGTATGTTTATTGGGGATTAAACACGGAGACATGAGGAGCAAGAGAGGAGGAGTGTATCTGGTGGTGAGACCAGACGGAGGCTTGAGGAGCAGGAGAGGAGGAGGAGTGTATATGGTGGTGAGACCAGACAGAGGGTACAGGAGCAGGAGGGAAGGAGGAGGAGTGTGTCTCGTGGCGAGACCAGCATGAGTGAGGGATACAAATATTGGTAGGGGTAAGAGACTTGTATTCCCCTATGATGAGTGTTAGAGTGTTTCTGGTGACCGAGATCTTCAAGATGTCATTTTAGCAGACAGTTCTAACTCTGATGATACTATCTCGCACCATCTTAGTCCTGGAGAGACCAGTAGACAGCTGATAAGTAATACTGATCGGAGTAAGTTTCTATCCCTTCTGGCATACGATATTCTAGGTATGGTAAGTATTATTAGTTAATTTGCTTAATTGAACATTTATGTATTTATTTTTTATCTTTAATTTATTTATGTTTCGAATTTTTATTATACAACCTGATAATGGATGACCATGGGGGATTGGATTAGATGTGCATGTGAATTATAATTAGTGGAGAGCAGGTGATCCCAGTACGATCAGATTGCATATCAATGGAGTTTGGCAGTTATCGCAAAGTTTTTTCATCTATTTGAAGAATATGAGCATAGATGTATCCCCAGAGATTGTTGATTAGTATGTTCAAGTACTGCAGAGGAGGTTATATATCACCGATGGGAATGTTCGGATTATTCGGCCAAATTTCTTTGTAAGTGAAGTATTCAACCATATATTTTTTCTGTATTCTTTAGCAATAAGTATTTAACACTGTTTTATTGTCATTAAGATTTGATGAGGTGTCATTAGCATTAGGCATATTTAATTATTCGAGCTGACATTTGTTTCGTTTAGTGTTTTATTGAACATTTGTACTTTTGTTAAATCTATTAGTTTATGATTAAATTATCTCACATAGTTGTCATGCAAAAATACATTTTTTAAAATGATGAAATAAGCATACAACCAGATAACCAAACATGAGATTTTACTGATTTTCCAGAATTCTACCAGGACAACTTCGTTTGGTATGATCATTTGATCTACATATATTGCACCGTTTAGGGGCGCATTGTCTGCTGGTAGAAGATTGAGCATGCTCTGCACCGGAGGTACGTCGACTGTTTTTTGGTCGACCTGCTTGACGTGTTATTATTGGAAGCAAAACTAGTAATGATGTCGTTTCTGCTAAAAGATCCCATTCATCTTGAGGGGGGAGAAGATTAACAATTCCACCATAAATCTGTCGTCAAGTCTGGGTCTTATAGTAGGGATATATATAGTCATAAAGATTCTCACCCTTGGACCTAATAAACAAAATTACAAACTACTAGAGGGTATTATATACTAAAGAATTGAAAACAAAAGCATTGTACTTCATACCGAATTGCAACAGCTGCATGAGCGCACGACGTGAGATCGAGTTGAACAGAGAAGAGCTAATCGATCCCTGTGTAGGAAGAAGTCATTTGTCAGAAATGTTGCGATCAATCCGCATCGGCCTTCTATGCGTTCAAGAATATCCAGATGGCAAGACAACCATGTCTTCAGTAGTTCAGATGCTGAGCAACGACGGCCTGCCCCAGCCTACACATCCTACCGTTCTCACTCACGCACAAATAAAAACCCCATTTTCCGTATAAGTACAAGAAAAGAGGAGGACTGACAAGATAATTAATCATTTGAAGACTTGAGTAGATGCGGATTTGTGTGTTTCTGGCTGCTTTACACTGTTGTAGCAATCCATCGTGGTCATGGATTATGTTTCTCGTCTTGGACCATGAAATTAAAACTCACTAATAAAAAGTAATTTGGGGGTAAAATTGTGAAGTTCAGTCCCATTAAAGCACCTAAGGATTTCAATAAAGCCCAAAACCGATGGATCAACTTGAAATTGGTGGGCTAAAATGCGGGTTAGGGTAAAAAAATTTCAACCCGTAATTATTTTTACCGAACGGGTTGAATCCAACGGATTGGCGAACTGAACGGGTTGAGCCCGGTGGGTTGCAGGTCGGCCCGTAGGTCCGACAATATTTATATATATATATATATATATATATATATATATATATATAGGGGTGTGAT
>JAPKLW010003699.1:0-37143 GCA_026898455.1 Plectranthus barbatus
GCATCGATCAAATTGGCGCCGTTGCCGGGGATAGTCAGACGGCGAGTTGTTACTGGAAAGTTGAAGAACTTCTGGATTGGGTTGTATTCTTTCCTTTTATTTTCGAGTTTTATTTTTTCCTTGTTTCGAGTCAGTTCTGTTTTTTGCGTGCGTGTGTCTGTGTTGCGTCTGTCTCGGCCGAGGTGAGTCCCACCACGGTCGAGACGATCTCTCCATCTCGGTCGATTTGAGTCCTATATCGGCCGAGATAAAAATTTTCATCCCGATCGAGATACACATTATCCCGGCCGGGACAGCCTAATTTCCTTATCGATTTCTGTGCAGGTGTATGAACACAAGGAGCAAAGGGAAGACACTCGAACCTTTCATACCAGAAATCGAAGCAACCTGCAGGAACATCAGAAAGAGAGGAAAAAGACTAGACTTTGAGATGGAAGCAAATCCGGAAGCCCCACTGCAAAACATGACACCGGAAGAGCAGAGGCAGTTTGTGAATGAGGTGCAGCAACTGAGGGCGCAACTTCTTGCAGCCCAAGCTACCCAAGCCGAGCAAGCCGCAAGACTGGCGGAACTAAATGAAAGGCAAGTCATAGTACCACAAAGGTCTATTCTAGACCGATTTGTACCACAGCAGGAAGAGGCAGGATTCAGGGTTGGCATCAATGCCAACAACTTCGAGCTGCGCACAGGGCTGATACAGATGGTGCAGCAGAACCAGTTTGGGGGGAGAGCCGTAGAGGATCCGTATGCACACCTCAGTCAATTCATAGAGGTGTGCGACACGATAAAGCAGAATGGAGTCCCCCAAGACGCCATCAGGATGAGGCTGTTCTCATTCTCACTCAGAGACGAGGCGCGCTCCTGGTTTGCTGGGCTTGACAAAAGCCAAATTGGGACATGGGAGGAGCTGCGAGCAGCATTCCTCACCAACTACTTCCCACCGAGCCTGTTGCTGAAAAGGAAAGCTGCCATCACCACATTCAAGCAGCTGTACGACGAATCCCTGCATGAAGCCTGGAAGAGATACAAGGAGCTGCTGAGACTCTGCCCTGGGCATGGAATTGACCTTGAAATGCAGGTCTGTCACTTCTACGAAGGCCTGACACCGCACATGAAGCAGTTAGTCGATGCATCTTCTGGTGGGGTACTGATGAAGAAGAGCGGAGTAGAAAGTATGAGGCTTCTGGCAGACATGGCACTGAACAGCCACCAATGGCCGACCGAGAGACAGATGGTACCAGTCAAAGCTGTGGAAGCCAAGCCAGAGTTTGATGTGGTCGCGGAGGTGAAGAAACTCCGAGAGGAAATTGAGAAGCTGGGGACCACAAAAGTTGCTGCCATTCCTACTGAGCCAAGCATGGCAATCGTACCGGTGGAGGCGGATTACATCAATCGAGGTACAAGCAGTTCATCTGGAGCTGGAAGTTCGGAGGTAAACTACATAGGCGGTGGTTATCACAATAACTACCGCGGTAATCAGGGGTATCACTATAACCATGGGCGATCTCACCCTGGTTTTTCTTATGCTAACCCCACTGCTGCAGAGCACCCTCCTCCTGGTTTTGATGTAGGTACCGGAGGCAAAATTGTGGAGAGAAAGAAGTCCGTGCTGGAAGATACATTGGAGGAATTCATCAAAAGCTCGGACAACCGATTTGGCAAGGTGGAGAACGAAGTCAAAGGGATAGCCAATCACATGCAAGTAATGACAAAGCATCTGGAGATGATGGACGTCCAATTGAGTCAGATCTCCAACACCTTAGGGAATCAGCACAAGTCGGGGCAACTTCCGAGCATGACGGAAAAAAATCCAGCAAGGGAAAAGACAGTCAATGCCATCTCGCTTCGATCTGGAAGGAGATATGAAGGCCCGAGCAACCCAGAAGGAGGAGAAAGTGAAGCAGAGGAGGAAAACCCCGTGGAGGACCCCTCTGTTTCGGCCGAGATGGAGGCCATCTCGGTCGAGGTTGATGGAAGCAGGACGGCCGAGGCAGAGAGCGGAACGGCCGAGACAGAAGAAGCCAGCCCGGCCGAGACAAGCCAAGAACGGCTGGGGCAGAAGCAGAGCAGGACGGCCGAGATTGATGCATCTCGGTCGAAACAGAAAGCCAAGCGGGGCGAGAAGGAAAAAGAGAAAGAGAGAAGAAATGAGCCGGTTGCTCCAATGCCCTTCCCACAGCGATTTGCAAAGAAAAGGGAAGATTCTAAATTCACTAATTTTGTTGAAAATTTAAAAAAAGTGAATATTAACATACCTCTTATTGAAGCTCTCAGGGAAATACCGGGATACATGAAGTTCCTAAGGAGACTGATGAGCGAGAAGAAGCAGTTCGTGGAGAACGAAACTGTGAAGATCCACGAGGAATGCAGCCTACTCCTACAGAAGCAGATCCCGATCAAGAGGTCTGACCCAGGATGCTTCTCGATACCTATCGAGATCGGAGGGAAAGACTTCCAGAACGTACTTTGTGATACCGGGGCGAGCATCAACCTGATGCCCTGGTCCATTTACAAGAAGCTGCAAATTGGAGAGATGAGAGCCACTACAATTACCCTTCAGATGGCGGACCGATCTGTGTCAAAACCCAAAGGTATTGTAGAAGATGTTCTCATTCGTGTTGGCCACCTAATCTTCCCTGCAGATTTCGTCATACACGACATGAAGGAAGATTCCAACACTCCAATGATCCTGGGGAGAGAATTCCTCGACACAGCTGGTGTCCTGATCGACTGCAAGAAGGGAGAGATCACACTGAGAGGTAATGAAGAGTCCATCACCTTTTGCATCGACAAGAACAAGAGGAAAGGGGAGTGCAACCGGATCACTACTGCTGAAGAAGAGGAAGAAGAAGAGGACGAGACACCGGAGGAAGAAGAAGAAGCTATCCGGTGGGAACGAGGAAACGAGTCAGTGAAATCGGCAATTAAGCTGCCTCTTTCCGAGTGCACCACCATCATCCAAAACTGGAAAGTCTTCATGATAGATTCAAGGGGTCGACGAGTCTGGACTCGACCGCCTTGGTGAGCTGGAAGCTGAGTCGAGCCACGACGGTAAATAAAGCACTGAATGGGAGGTAACCCATTGTGTTTTCAATTTTTCTTTTTCTTTTTAGTATTTTCGAATTTATTTTGTTTAGTACTGTTACTTCACGTTTCTTTCATTTTGAAAAAAAAAAAAATCGAAGCCTGTTTCGGCCGAGACAGAGTCCGCCACGGCCGAGATAGAGGACCGAGACGTGGGATACTTCGGCCGATGAGGAGGTCGCCAGAAGGCTCCATCTCGGCCGAGATGGCATCTGCCACGGCCGAGATAGGAGTGAGAGGAGCCAAAATCCGCGCCAGTCAGAGAGTCTGAAGATGGAAGATAAAAAGTTGGTGTCTGAGGCCAACAATCAGGTACCGTTTCGAACTCTGAATTCGATTTCCAAACTTATTCTCTCTGATTTTCGAATAAGTTTGGGGGGATGAAGGTTTAAGGGTTTTGAAACTCGTTTCTATCTTTTACCTGCTTGTTTAAATTTTTGCATGAATTAATTTTTGAATAAAACGCGAGATTGTGGGAATTTGAGCATAATTGATAACCCTAACAAGAATGCAAGATCTGAAATGATTGACTTTAGTTTGCGTTGATTGTGATAGTGGTCGAGTATGCCTATGAATGTGAATACCGCATGATTTCTTGTTTTGATACTTGCGTTGGCATGAGATAGATGATGATTTGATGTTTACTGTGGAAGAAAAATTGTCCCTAGTGTGAGTTTTTTAGCCTGAATTTTGATTGTGAGTGTGTCTGCAATTTTGAGTTTCTCTAGAACTTGCTTTGTATCTTTTTCAAGACTGCTAGTGTGCACAGGTTTAGGAAGTGATTTTAGGCCATCTTTGTTTAGCCTATTTTTCCCATACACTGTCCTAATTAAATGTTATCCCTAGTCAGCCCTTTTGAGCCTGTGATATTTTCTTTCTTTGTCTATGAGTTGGAAATAGATAGGGGAATCAACTCTTGTCTATGAGAGTGGGTTGGATTTGTTTGAGAAGGATAAGATATTATTATAAGGGTGAAAGCAAAAGAAAAGGTTGGGTTCTAGAAAAAGAAGAAAAAAAAATTGTGTTGTTGATCCTTATAAGCTCAAATGAATATTCAAAATTGTTTAAGAGCATAAAAGGATATGAGTGAAAAAGAAAAAAAAAAAAAAAAAAGAAGAAAGAAATAAAAGAGCCTTGGTTGTTGTTGAATATTATAGGAGATGGGTGGATATCAATAGATAGTGGTTTGATTGATTGAGGATTCCCTGATTGATTTTAGTCACTTGGCCAAATATTTCCCTACCCTTCACAAAAGCCTACATTACAACCTTGAATAAAGTCCTTTCTGATCTTAGACTTGTGTGCACATATTTGCAGTGGAGATTGAGATTATTTGCAAGCCTATGGTAGAACTTGATTTGCATGACTTGTGTGTGATCTCATAATTATCCCAAACACTTGAGTGAATGAGCGAAACACTTCCCTTGTGAGTCTTCCATGGTTTACAGATTTTCTGACTCTTTCAAAAATGTTGATGTTTAGTAGATTTACGAGTTTGAATGTGATGAATCTTGTGAGGCATTGCACTACTCTTCTACTTGAACTTTTGATTCTTTCTTTTGTTGATTGAGGACAATCAAGTGTTTAAGTTTGGGGGGTTTGATAAGCTCGTTTTTCTACTCACTTATCGCTTTGTTTTTCCTTTCTTTTATGCATTTTAGTAAGTTTTCTTGAATAAACTGAGCATGAGTATATATTAGAGGGTATTATGCTTGCCATGGTGAGATTTTACAGGTTTTAGGCTAAATCCAATGGAGAACCCGTACTGAAAGCAGCAGATGTTCAAAGGAACAGTCACTACTTTTTCCACCAATGGAATCTGAGCTAATGGAGCGTGACATTTGAAAGATCTTTGAGTTAGCTTTCCAATGCAACTGGAATCGGATCAATCGGAGTTCGGATGTGAAAGTTATGGCCAAAATCGTGAGACTGCGCAGAAGGGTCGGAAGTGGCGGAAACGTCTCTGTCCTGGGCGAAATGAAATCATCTCGGCCGGGCCGAAATTGTCCATCTCGGCCGGGGCAAAGCTCATCTCGGCCGAGACAGACATGAATGGCGAGATTTGGCGAGATTTTCATATATTTTGGGCGAGAATTGCTTGGGGAACAAGATATACATCAATATGGAAGCAATCAATCATACCTTTTGAAGATATTCATCAAAGGCCTCAACCCTACTTCTATATAAACTCATAATTAGCTCAGAATTAGAGAGCCTCTTTAGTTTTTATTTCTTTTCCCCCTTTACAGTTTTTACTCCTTTATTTTATGTTTGCTTTAGAATTCCTCTTTACTTTTTGTTGAACCTTTACTTTTTAATGCAATCTTTATTTTTCCTCGCAATGTTTATCTTTAATATGTTAGGCTAGAACCCTAAACAGGTTCTAGGGTTTCTCCTTCTGTGATACATGTTTTGATTCAATTGTCCAAACCCTTTTATTGGTTTAAATCCTATGTTTTATTTCAAATCTATTTTCAATTGAAGGATCGAGAGATGAAAATTGGAATAGGTTTTAGTTATTAATTGAAGGACCGAGAGGTGAAGGTTGATAATAGGAAGTTAGGATTTAATACTTTTGATTTTCTATCCGACCAAGAAGAATTCAATTGTAGGATTAATCTAGATCTTTATGAGATTGATTAACTTGTGTTTTTGAGACCGAGAGGAGATAACCACTAGTTAGTAATTTAGGTTTTAATTGCCCGACCAAGTAATTAATTCCACTTTAACAGATTTTCCACCAAAAATATCTTTTCTGGGTTTGAATATTTGTTTCTTGCATGTTGATCAGTTTGGTAGATTTCCCTGGAATCTGTGCTTTTTAATATTTGAATTTTCACTCTTTAAATTAATTGTTTTGAAAACCCAAATCCCTTTTTGCATTGAATTGCCCAAACAAAAGCTTTGAAAACTATGTTCAGTAAATGATTTCCCTTCGTTGTACTATCCTTGTGGGATCGACCAACCCTTGGGTTGTCTTATAAATTTATTTGCCCTTTGCTATAATTTGTATGCAGATTTAGCATCGATCAGACAGCCATGACGGTCTTATAGAGTTAATTCCTCTTGCTTCTCTCTGGTATATTTTATACGCATTCCTTGACATTCCTGCTATGGGCGGACCTCCCAAGATCATGTGAATGGTTTTCTCGATCTGTGGTTCATTTGGCAATGGAACCCTGTTCGCCTCTGTTGCTGTTTCTTTTGTTTCATTCTGATCTTTTCCTTTATCCCTTCGCCAGGTATTATTTCTGCCTCTTCCTTTCAATTGTTGTAAGTGGCCTCGGTCGAGAAGCCTTTGTACTTCCCTTAAGAAATCTCAACATTCAATGGTTCGATGTCCATACCCTTGGTGGAATGCACAGTAGTTCTCTGGAGTCTTCTGTCCAACGTTAGCCATCATCCTCGTTGGCCATCTTACTTCTCCTTTTAAAGCCATCATCTCTTGAATCACCACCATTGGATTGGCGTTCAAATTGAAAGACTTTTATGCGTTCGTATTCGAACTTTGTGCTATTGGCCCCTTCCTATCTCCTCTGTTAGCCCTAGCATAAACCAATTCGACCTGGTTGTTCCTGAGTCGACCCTAGCTGGAATGCGTGCCTTATCCCTTCTCCTAAAGTTCTCTTCCTCTATTTCCTTGCGAATTTGCACCTCTGCCCTGGTCATTATTTCAGAATAAGTTGAGCATGGATATTTCACCAACTTCAAGAACAAACTCGATCCTCGACTCAACCCATTTTTGAATGCCGATATAGTAGTTTCTTCTAAGCAATTGGGGATTACCACTTTCACTTTGTTGAATCGCTTTATGTAGTGTTGTAACGATCCCCCTTATTTTTGCACAATCCGATACAAATCATCTGACCGTTTCAGGATTCTTCGGTTGCTTGAGAATTGGGCCGAGAATTGCTTATGGAGTTCGGCAAACGATGATATACTATTGGTCTTCAGATGCATAAACCAATGCATAGTTGCCCCCTCGAGGCAAGCTCCGAAGCTTCTACACATGCAAGCTTCTCTTACCTCCTCCGGGATTGATGTTGTTTGCATCTTGAACTTGTACAACGTCACAAACTCGTTCGGATCTGTTGTTCCGTCGTAAGCTTTCATTTGTGGGATAGTGAACCTTTCTGGGATTTGAGCATTTGTAATCTTATGTTTGAATGGCGAATCATTATAGTCTCCGATTACTGCCTTGGTCGAGAGGCTCACCAACCCTAGCACTGTCGATAGTGCCTTTGTAAACTCCTCCACCTTTGACTCAAGATTCTTCACCCTCTCATCCTTCCCATTATTCATGTTTCGACACTCGAAACGATGAGTGTTTTCCGAGTACGTTTCGAGGCGTTCATCGTTTGTGGCTTCCATCCTGCTTTGCTCTTGAAATAACGCCAGTTGTTCCCTTAACCTCTCTGCATCCATAGTTACTCGTCAATTCTGCTCTCTCAAATGATCCATCTCCTCCTGCATTCTTCTCATGTGTTCTTCATACACATTTCTATTCATCACGGAATTTTCTTCGCTGAAAGTATTATCTCCTCTCCCATTTCCAGATCCGTCCATTTTCATTCCTTCTTTCAATTCCCACAGTCGGCGCCAATTGTTGTTTCTAGAATTTTTATGAATGAAATTGAAAGAGTACTTCAATATGGAGCTGAATTCACAATATTTTATGTGTTTCTTTTTCTCCAAAACGTGTTCAGAGAGCTTTTCTCTCTTCCATTTCTCCTTTATATAGGCATGCTGAATTTTACATAGAAAGTACATAATTTTCGAAATCAATTACTATCTTTCCATACAAAGATGACATAAATCTAGAAAATATTGATAATCCCTTGATTCTTGAGAAGAGATCCCTTGATGGGGGCTTCTTTAGCTGATTTGTCTCATTCCCTTCCCTTTCTTGCGCTTTTGGTAGTTTGAGTCGATCTCAGCTCCCTCACGAATCCGTTCTCTTACAATGCTTGATCGAGTCGTAGGACAATGAGTCAAGCTTCCTATCATTTGAGTGGTTCGACCTGGGGTATAACAACTATGAATGTAGAATACCGCATGATAGGATCTAATTGAAACTTACACTTGCATGATGTTTGAGAGGATTGAAATTGACTAAGGAAGAAATATTTGAACCCAAGTGAGAATTTGAGCCTTTTTCGTTTGATGTGAGATTCGCATGTATGTTTTTGTTTCTCTAGAACTTGATTCTTTTCTGTTTCGAGACTGCATAGTGTGCACAAAGATAGAAAATGATTTTAGGCCATCTTTGTTAGCCAATTTATCTCAAACATTGTCCTTTATAATATTTTATCTTTAGTCAGCCCCTTTGAGCCTTACTCCGTTTTTTTGTCTTGTCTATGAGATTTGTATGATAGTAAGGAGATTTTTGTCTTGTCTATAAGATTATGGAGAAGAATAAGGGTGGAATATTTGTGAGTGGTTTAGAATTCTTATAATTGGTGTGCAAAGAAAGAAAAGCTCTGGAAAAAAAAATTGTGTTTGTTTGTGTCCTTATAAGCTCAAAAAATCTTATTAGAGCATAAGAGGAATAGAACAAAAAAAAAAAAGAGAAAAAGAGAGAGTTGTGTGATTTGAATTGTAATATTTGAGGAGAAGGGTGAATGAGGATAGATAGTGATTTTGATTTGTTGAGAGTAGTTAACTCAATATTTTCTTTTTAGTCACTTGGTCATATTTCCCTACCTTTCACAAAAAGCCTTCATTACAACCTCATCAAAGTCCTTTTTAATTCTTGAATTGTGTGCACAAATAAGTAGTGGAGATTCTAGAAATTTCGTAAGTCTATGGTAGAAATTTCTTCATACATGTAAGTGTTTTCATTGAAAACCCAAACACTTGAGTGAATAAGCGAACACCTCCTTGTGAGTCTCCGAAGTTGATGGATTTCTTATCTCTTTCAAATTGTTTGTGTGATGTGGATTTTTTATTCTTGAATGTGATGAATCTTGTGAGGCATTGCACTTTCAATTGCATGAGATTTCTTTTCATTCTTTACTTTTGATTGAGGACAATCAAGCACTCAAGTTTGGGGGGTTTGATAAGCTCATATTTGTACTCATTTATTCATGTTTTTCTCCATTGTTTTAGTTTAATTAGTTTAGGTTTTTAGTTAATTATGTGCATGAGTCTATTTTAGAAGATGCTACGCTCTTGATGGAGAGTTTTGCACGTATTTTAGGCTAAAAAGAGGTCAAATGATGAAAAGAGTCATGAAGAACAGAGTTGTTGCTTCGATTGACATACGGGAAGTCGACCAAGTTGGAAGACGTGCCAAAAACTCGAAGCATTACCTCTGTGTCGACCAACATGGTGCATGTTGATCGACAAAGATGTCAGATGTCGATCGAAGAAGGTTGCAGAAGAAGAGCTCGACATGCTTGCGTGCATATCGATCGACACCACCGGTGTCGATCGACACGAAGGCCATGAAGGTGGATCGACATGAAGACAATTTCCTGGATGTCGACTTGCATGTGTGTCAGTCGACACATAAGCTGAGAAGGAAAATTGGCCTTTTTGGTTACTTTTGTTATTTTAGCTCAATACCTAGTTTAGATATTTTGGATCCTCTATAAATAGAGAACTCATAGGGCACGAATTTTTATCACTGAAACATCACTTTTACTTAGAATATTGTAAGCATTGGAGTTTTTCCAAGACATTGAAGGTTCCTCTTCATTTGTGAGGTATTTTTATGTGTTTAATAACATGTTTGCTTTAATTCAAGTCATGTTTTGTGGCTAGAAACCCTAGCAGGTTCTAGGGCTTGTGATAATCTTTTCTAATTCATGTTTAAATAAAATCAACTCAAAAGCATGGTTTAATTCCTTGAATCAATAGGAATTTGAATCTAGGTTTGTAGTTATCAATTGAAAGACCGAGAGGTGAAAATTGGTAATAGGAAAAAGGAATTAAATAAAATTATTTTTTGTCTTAAAACAATAATTAAGTTGTAGGATTTAATTAGATATTTATCGAGATTGGCTAATTTGTGTTCTTGAGACCGAGAGGAGATAGCCACACTTTAGTAATCTAGGGTTTAATTGCCTAACCAAGGAGTTTAATCCATATGAATATGAATTAATCCCCATTTCTAAGTTGATGAATTTGCATGTTGATGATTAGCTTATTTGTCCTAGGATCTGTATCTTTAATTATTATTTTCAAAAACCTTTAATTTTATGCATTGTCATCTTTACTTTTCAAAACTAAAATCCTAATTTTTATTTACTCAAACCGAGAGGATATAGTCACACTTGTCATCTTGATTGTGTTTTAGTTGTTGCTTGATTAATATGATGCTTGATTGTGTTACAGTTGCTGCTTGATTGTATATCAACCATTGATTTATTGAGATCTAATGGATCAAATTCATTCTTTTTTCTCACATTAATTTTTTTTCACATGATCCGCTCCGTATATATATATATATATATAGTGTTTTTTAATTAAATATTAGAAAATCTTATGAATTAAATAAAAAATTTTAAATGTATTTTGTAACGTTAGATTATTTTTAACAAAATTGTAAATGCTAGGAATTAAAGTACAATTTTGAAATATTGGAAATTAAATTGCAAAATGGGATAACTGTTAGGTATTATATTATTTTAATGATATTTCAAAAATACTAATCAGTTATGATGCTTGTATAGAAATGACTTTAGCTGTGGTTGATCTTAGATTTGTAATCTCTAGAATTTGAAAGTATAATAGTTAAGGTCCAGCCAGCAACAATTTAGTAATTAGAAGATTTGTCTTAAGAAGATCAAGTCCAACAAGAACCAGTCACTTAGCTGACTGATGAGAGAGTTGAAGACCAAAATGAGTTTCGAAGAACTGACCAATTGAAGAGAAGGATCAACTTGATAGCAAAGGACTTTCAACTCAATTCAAGCTCATGACTCTTCCGATCAGATGACCTTTATTTCCATCAACTAGTCTTTCCAAACTTTATTGAAAGGTACAATAACATTCACATGAAAAAGTATGGAGTATCACCATCTTTTTCCGACGGATTAGTCATTGAGAGATGGCTATGAATACTATATTTAAATGGAAGACAAACATGGATTAAGGTTTTAGGATTGACACCTTCACTTGCTCTTTCAACAATCTAAAGCTCTCTATTTTCCATGTATTCTTAGCACGAGAATGTCATCTATCTTCTAGACGAGACACTGGAACAACAGTTGTTCTTACAATAGAGGTTGCTAGATTTTCCTAAATTACCTGAAAAGAAAATGATATATCAAAATCAACATTCTTGTGGAGAACTCAAAATCCAATCAAAAAATCAGTGACGAAATCAGCAATTATAGATCTTGTAATAAAGCTCATTAGTTAAATATGTCCGGAAACTGGTAGCTAGAAAAGACTTTCTGTGACTGGAAAGAACTACAATTATAATTTGAGTTAAAGTATCAAGGGTAAATGATTTATTGAATTTTCGTTAAACTGAACGTAGTGTGGACGTAGGATCCATTTTGGATTCAAACCACTATAAATCTTTTGTGTCATTTACATTTAATTTTTCATTTATTCAATTATCACTTGAACAATGATTTATATCTGCGAATTGAATCTTTATAACTGCTCAACTACAAAGTTAAGTTTTTACTAAAATTGTAACTAATTTTTGGGCTCATCTAGTTCCACTATTCATGCTTTCCGCACATACAATTTTCGTTATAACTTTGATTTCAAATCAATAATAAATTTAGGAGTTCATTGTATGTTTAAAACTTTTTGAATCAAATTGGAAAATAGACAATTTTATAAACATTATATCAAAATTGGGCTAATGGATCTGAAATGAAATTAATCCTTTTAGGACTTATTACTTGGAAAGTTATGATTAAAAACTAGAAAAAGAGAATTGACTCGACACATGACAAAAAAAATATAATGAAGCCATATTCATTGTAAATGTACAATAATTAACGAGTAGAATCACAACCTTGCGTTAACTACAAAATAAAGTTGGCGTGAGTTAGATGATCAATATTTCAATTTTTAATAAAAGAAGACAGCTCTTCAATTTTAAAAATAAAATTAGAAAGAAGCTTAAGACTTTATAAAAATAATAGATTCTTTTTCTGCTTTTCTATCCACTCAACGAATTTTTTTTTTTTTTTTTTGGTAAGAAGCCAGTATCTAGAGATCACAACAAATTATTTCGCAAATAATCCGGTCGAAATGATAAAATTAAATTCCTGTCAATTTACTTGAATCCAACCTATTTATTTCAAAATTGCCAACGATAATTGAGTAATTATTTCAGAATTTTTCAGTCAAAATTTCCAAGTTAGGGGGAGTGTAAGACACGGCTGAGAAGGGCGCGTGATGGGTAAAATTATTTCCCTCTCCCACATAAATTAGGTGACTTCATACCACCAAAGGGCGTGCATTACGCACCCGACTTTTTTTTTTTTTTAATGGTTTAAAATAAATTTTTAAATCAAAATTTTCATTAATTCGAAATGCTCTTTGTCGCATATATATTTATATAAATTTTAATATATTGAATTTTGTAGCTCAAAATAAATTTTCACCAGGCAAACGAGAGAAAAACAAAATTATTGAAAGAAGAAAGAAAAAAACCCTAGTGAAAATCAAAGTTTCGTTTTGGAGAAAGAGAGAAATTCATAGATCAATTTCACCTAATCACAACTTCTGACCTCGAGAATTCTCTTTAATTTTGAGGAAAAAGGTCAGTGATTATTCAGGTTTAGGGCTTCATGTTCTTTGTTTTGAAATGCCGAATTGATCAACGTTTAGTTGTGAGTTTTTGGGGGTTTTAACAAATTCTGAGTCTTTATTGTACCTTGGATCTATGCTCTTGATTATTTTGTCGAATTTTCCTTTTATATTGATATTGTGGGCAGTCTGACAGGTTTCTATATATTTACAACTTACATGCATTTTTAGTTAGTTTTAAATATTGATATCTCGAAAAGTTTGGCAATCAAGTGTTTAAAGCTGTTACTATTTACTGATTTGATTCTGGAAATTAAAATCACAAATTATTTTCGTTATACTAACCAATCCTTGCCGATCAGCTCATGATGTTAGCAGAAAAGGAAAATCATGAGGTTTTGGTTTTATTTCATTTGTTTATTTCCTGGGAAATCTGATGCTGCACTTGCCTTGATAACAGGTGTAGAAAAACTACATTTGATAAGAAATCTGGCGATGAATTATTTATGCTATTGTTCTGTATTAGATAAGAGTTTTGATGTGGTAGATATTTGCTAGCTAGCGTAATATTCTTCTAACATCTCTGCTACTACATGCTTTTTATTTGTATTTGTGAATATTAGAAATCGTAAATCAAAATCCATGTAAACTATACATTTACATTGTGCTGTCAGCTTTGTGATTTTATATGCTTTTAATGGTATTTTTTTTTATTTTTCTGATCATCCCAGGGTGTCTCTTTGCTGAATTGGTCTCTAATAATGAAATTGAAAAAAGGCGACAAGGTGGAGGTTATGAACAAAAACGAGGTTCCAGTTTCATGGCGTTCTGCTGAGATTTTGTCTGATAATGGCCACACATATCGTTTGCAGTATGATTCTTATCCTGGGGTGAGTCAACTCAAGACAGAGACTGTTTCAAGAAACTCTGTTAGACCATGCCAGCCTGTGGTGCAAGGTATAGAGGATTTCATCGTTGGAGACATTGTAGAGGTATTTTACGGATGCGCGTGGAGGACTGCTGCTGTCTTGAAGGTACTTCAAGATAAAGGACAAACTAAAAGCATGAAAGTTTCTCTCCAATCAGCTGCAATCCACAACCGGTATTATTTGGTGAGGCTGCTAGGGGAAAACTCTGCTGAACCAATCGTTGATGGATCCAAAATTAGGACAAAGCAGACATGGCATGATGGCAAATGGATTCTGTTTGAAAAGGTCAGTAATTTTTTTCCATATATCTGATGTTACATTTGCCTGTTTTCTTTAATTATTGTTCGCATGCTTCCTTTTGAGCCCAGCCCATTGTCCTTTGCATAGGGCAGCTTACCATTAAAATTTAACGACCTTAATTTTTACTTCTCCTAAATGTTGTGTTTAACTTCTATTGTGTACCATCTCTGGTTCTCTGTTTGGCTAGAAGTCATTTATTGCTGACGTGAAGATCCGTTGTGCAATCTCCAAATGTTACTTTTCTCTATTGCTTTCTCTTTTTGAAGCAATTATATATTAAAATAGTTCCAAGTTTTCAACCTCTGATCTTCTAGTCTCTGTTATTTGCAGAGTTCTCGAGGAGCTGAGGATGTAACAGCTAGCAAGCCATCAACTTCAATTTGTCATCAGAGTGTGAACTTCAAGATCCCTCGAACAAATGCTAGGGCTAAGAAGACAACTCAAAAGAACGGCATAAATATTTTGGATGAAAGTCCTCATCATGATTCAAGGTTGCTAAAGAGGATCTCCCCTTATGCCTCCTCTATGAATGAAGCACATAATGTGCGTACCCAGAAGCTAAGAGCAATTGAGAAAGATGGTAGGAAACAAGGACAGGCTGTTACCCATGCGTTTGAAAAGGTTGATGATGTTTCTTACCCGAGAGAGGTATTCAGTGAAAGAAGTATGCATGTCTCCCACAAAGTTATGCCAACCGGATACAATCAAATGGTGCGGGTGAAAGTAAATGATGTATCTGGAATCAGAAACTCTGCATTAAATAGTTCAGAAAGTGATGCCTCCTCTGTTGGTAGTTGCAGCACTACTGATTGGAGACCAAACAACCTTGATATGCCTTCTACACGCTTACTTACTCAAGAAACAGATGCTGCATGTAGTGATGCTGAGTCTGGTTGTGGTTCAGGCTCTGAGAGGATAATTAATTCTCTTCCTCCAGAAGAGGAAGTAGAAATCAGTATCCGTAGATTAGAGTTACAAGCTTATCGCAGAACTCTAGAAGCTTTATATGCTTCAGGTCCCTTAAGTTGGGATCAAGAATCAATGTTGACAAATCTTCGTATCATGCTCCATATTTCAAATGACGAACATTTGACGGAGTTGAAATACCTAATTTCTGCTAAAACTTCTGTAAGTGTCCGATAATGGTAGAATGTTTTTTCGTGAATCTCTACATTTTGTAGTTGCATCTGTAACTTGCATTTATGTTTCCACAATGTAAGTTCCTTCTTGGGTACCACATTAGATTCTGTTTAGGGTTTTTTAGTTTCTTACTAGTAGATATGTTTCAAAATTTCATTTTTCAACTAGCTTACATGCTTCTTATAAATAAAATATTTTTTGTCCCATTTATTTTGGATTCATTAGTTGTTTTCCTTGGTTCCGTGTCTCATGAAACATCAACAGCTGACCTTGTTACTATCTGAGCATGAGTTCTTAAAGCAGCATGATCATCTGTCATATCTGGCGGAGTTAAGGGTCCACACAAGTATTTTATGCAGTTGATGATTTATTAGAGATGCCGAATGAGCTATATGATTTCAGATGTATTTGACGAACCAAATATATTTACTCACCTGTCATGATCTACAGCATGGCTACCTGAATCTCATCATGTACAGAATCCATGTTTATGATTCATGACTTGTTGAATTTTGAAGTGTCTGCTGCTCCATTCCTTCTTGCGGAGTAATGGAGATGTATGTATGGCATATTGTGTTTATAGATAGTTACTGAGCTCAAATGGCATGCTGTTAATTTATGCTGCTTCTGCTATTTACTGAAATACTGGGTAGTGTAAGTTTGATTGCTCCTGCAAACATGGCAGCTTATGAGTTTATGTTGGAAGATTGTTATTGATCAGTCTCCAAACCCCCTGCATTTCCAGGGCCAAGTTGGAGGCATGCTTGATTTGATTCCAAGCTTAAAGCTGATGACACAGTTTGCAGCCTCTCACTTGGCACAATCTTTTTGGACGATACAGTCGTCTACTTTCGAACTGATGACAACACATGTTCTCTGGTACCGATCTACCATTATCTTACCTAAATTTCATGGCTTATATGGTTCTTTTATTGTTGTTTAAAGTTTCATGTTATATTTTCTGGTATATGGCATGTTATAATTGATGTTATGTGGCAGAACATCCATCCTTGTTCTGGTTTTCATTTCTTGAAGATTGTCTGGTTTTTGGTCTAAAAGATATGCATCTGTGAGCAGATGTTTCTTCTATTCACAATAATCAATATGGAGTATGTTATTGTTGCATGCGAAGGTCAAGGCAATGGATTTGGAGATTAATGAATTTCTTAAATTTGTTTTCTTCATTTTTGTATAATAAATGGAGTACAAATTGACTGAAATAATATTTTATAGGATGATGAATCTAATGTTGAATGTGGTGAAAGGTGTTCATGCAGAAAAATGCTCTCTCAAAAGCAGCAGTGGCAATGAGTGAAGTGAAGCAAATACGCTCTCAATCATAGAATTAACAATGGAATAAGCAAAATTGAATGTTTCATTACAGAACCACCCAAATTTCAAATTAATAGAAAGCATATGCACGACGAATGAGTTAGATGTTGCGTTGGTATTCCCACACTTTCTCAGCAAACAAATCTCACTATCAATCGGCTATAATTAATTTTATATTTTGAGTTTAGGTATACTGTTTTCGATTAGGCTGGTCATTCACTTTCAGATACGACGTGGAACATTGCAATGCGACACTGATCTAAAATTGTTTCATCTGATTCAGCCGCATCTATAAAGAATTTATGATATACTTCCAACCACTATCTGCCACTCTGTCTGTCTCTCTCTCTCTTAAATGCTAAGGTTGCGTTTATTATAAAATAGTATATTTTAATTTTAATTTTTACAAAAAATAATCCTAAATTTATTTATTTATACATGTTTTTGAAGATATTAATTTTTATTTTACATAATGAAAATATATTACAACACATTTAAGTTTTTTCTATTATTTGGAGTGAAATTTTAAATTGAGAACTATCTAAGTTAAATTATGATGATATATATTAGTTTCAATTTTTATTATTTAAAAAAAACTATATTTAACAAAAATGTGAATCACCCTTGATTGAATATAGAGGTTCCGAATGTAATCTTAGATTATGTTTATTAGCGACTTCTCCAACCACCTAACTATTTCAATATTTATTAATTTCTTCCCTCAAAAAAAAAATTATTTATTAATTTCTCTCTCATTCACATCACCAAATCCAACCACTTTAATTTTACAAAGTTTATCAATGACTACCCAACCCCATATTCAAATATATTTCTTCTAATTTTTTATTTATTTTGACAATAAAAATACAATTTGTTGAGGTTCGATTTCACAGATTTATGGAGCCCTAAGAACTTCATGAGAACATCACGGATAATAACGAAAATTGGAAATATCAAACGAGAATTAAAGGCAAAAACCAAATATATGGCGAATAAAACGACGCTAATATAATTGCTGTCAATAATAATAAGAATCTATAGAGAATTTGGCAGAGTTACGGCTATATCTTGCTAAGGGAGAATAGATGGTCGAAAATGGAGCCCCAGACCTCTATTTATAGACAGGATAGGGCCTGGGGCGAGAATCTTAACCCTAGTCGTCGTGTACCAACGGCTCGCCGCTGATTTCGGAACGGTCACGGACTTTTCGGGGCGGTTAGGGCTGCAACGGTCGAGCTCCGCCATGCTGCTAGGGTTTCGTTCTTTAAGAGCTCCTCGCCATCGACTATCTTGTCTCCTCGTTGCCGAGGCTCTGAGCTCCTCGGTGTAGAAGTCTGAACTTAGACTTATTTCGCTGCTCTGTCTGGCCTTTGAGGTCGGTCCCTTGTGCTGGGCCGTTCGCGTGGGCTGAATTACCTAATAGGTCTGGGCCTCGTGGGCCTGGCCCCAACAATAGCCCCTTTTGATTTCAGGGTCTATCCGGAGATAGGTTGTGGAATCAAAACTGCGAGTTATGATTTGGTACAGAGTGCGATAATTCGAGGCGTCCAGGAGACTAACCTCGGGCCCTAGAGATACTTCCGGAGAGAGTAACTCTGTTAGGGAGTAGCCGGGATACTACTCCTGGTCAATACGAAGGTTCAGGGAGAGCGCAAGCGTATGACCGTGCAGGTGATACCGGGGCATCGCCCTGTGGGCTAGAGCGTGAGTCCGGGGTTCACGCGTACTAGAATCGTTCCGGGGAACGTTCTCTTGCATGGAGTAGCGCTCTCATGCGTGCACTCTGTATAGGCTCCGTGGAGCGTCGGCAGGGCGAGTTATAGCGGATCGTGGGACACTTGGTGAGTTCCCGGGGGAAGGTCTCACATTCCCGTTATAGGTGTCGATCGCGTTATAGTTCTTCCTGCTATGGATTTTGTTGCTTACAGCATTTTACGAATGGGTCGCACCCGAGGGTCCAGGGGCATCGGCATCGATTCCCTTTAGTCCTCGGGGCCGAGGGGTTGCCTCTGGCGGTTTGTGATTTTGCCGCCCAACGGATGGCACGGTCGTAATTAGATGGAGCTTTGGGGGCGGTTTAGAGTAGTCGGACGGTTTTTGTTATATATACAGGTGATCGTCGCCTGTTGCATCACTTTCATCTTTTCAAACTCTCGACTGCCTTTCCCGCTCCTTGTGCCTTTGCTTTTTCTGGCGACTGCGATCGTGTCACTTGGAGGGTTACTCCGACGTTTCCTTCTTCACTACCGTTTCGTGTGTTGATAAGGTATAAATCTCGTCCTTCACATTCTTTCTTTTCTTGTTTGCTTTGAATCTTTGTTCCGATTATTTGCTCTTGAGTTCTTGTCGCGCCTTTCGTTATTCCATGGGGTTGATTAGTTGGGTGTTTATGGGGTAGTGATTGCCAGTCGTAGGCGGCGTGTCGGTTGTTGATAGACCTAGGTCGTTAATTTCCGATTGGCTCTTTGTCGCGGGTTGTCTGGGTTTGACGGCGTCTTGGGCCTGATTTACGATTAAATGCTGAATTAGACGTAATTTGCTTGTTCATGATTACGCCCTTTTTGATTGCTTCATGAATACTGCGTCTTAGGGATTTGGGTACGCCCATGAATTGCTTCCCTTTCTTTTTCTTTTTTGACACGTCTGTGGATGCGAAATGTATCGCCGATTCTTTGTACATTGTCTGATACGTGTGATGTTGCCCTTAGCTGTATCTTGCTTTCTTGAGTTGCCGGTTGCATGCATGTCGTGTTCGGTTCAGGCGTGCATTTTATTTGGCTCGTTTCGGGTTTTCTTGGTTAACTTGATTTCCGAGGTCTTTTCCCATTCGTTCGTTCGCGTGCGTGCGTGTGTTTGTCTTTTCGTTTTCATTGTTTCACGGGGGACCTCCGTTTTTCCTTTCCAATTTTGTGTATTCGTCTTCCTTGCGTGTTTGTAGTTATTAGGTGGTGATGGCATCAGTAGAGGTCTTTATGGAGCCCTCATCGTCTTCCGGTTCTACGGAGGTCCGGGTCATACATTCTCCTGGGCACGAGGCCCATTCCTTGGGTAACGAAGAGGGGAGGTTCGACGTCGACCCTCCTGTGATGGACCTCGATCCCGAGGAGGTGTCCGAGCACGAGGATATGGAGCATGACGATGATGAGGAGAGCGGAGAGAGCGAGGAAAGCGAGGACTCATTTCGACCGATTGAGAGGGACATGTCCTTCGTTAAGAAGGACCAAGTGAAACCCGATGATCCGGTTCGATTGGCAGTTTCCATTGCGATCGAGGAGGCCGTGGCTCGGTATTCGGAGGGGGTAGCCTGTCATAGGATGAGGTATACCCTTCCTTCACCGATGGAGCGGTGCTGCACCCCCCCTCGGATCGACGAGGTGGCCTTCTACCTTCCGGTCATAAGATATGGCATCGGATTCCCGCCGCACGCCTTTTTTAGTGCGGTGCTTCTGTCCTATGGGCTGGCTCCGTTCCAGCTAGCCCCCATCAGCTGGTGCCACATGCTCGGTACGCTCCTGGTGTTCTTCGACGTTGGGCTTGGTATACCGACGCTTAGGGAGTGGCATTATCTGTACCGCCTCGCTAGGTACGAGGCCGGGTACTTTTTCTTTTCGAAGAGGGACTCTCTGCGCGAGGCGATGATCACCAAGTGCTCGCAGAACACCCCAAAGTGGAAGAACTATTGGATATGGGCTTCGATGAGTCATGACGAGCCGGAGTTCCTATCAGAGGGCGGGGTGCCTATGAGTGCGGAATCCTCCTAAGTTTGCTCTTCGATGTTAACTCCTCGGTTTCTAACTCTTGATCTTTTCGTTTTGCAGGATACAAACAGACGGGCCTTACCACCGAGGAGGCCGAACGAATTAACATAGCTTTTTCGAGAACAAACCATGAGTTTAACTCGGTTCGCGGGAAAAGGTCGGTCGGTGCCAAGCATTGGACAAACGCGGCAGGGAAGAAAGAGTTGCTTCCCGCAGACATGGCCGGTTTCAACCCTTCTGACCTTCTTGCAGCGATGCATGCCCAGAAACGGGATAGGGAGGTGATCTCATCGGGACCGACCGAGGAGCAACCTCCAACCAAGAAACAGGCAACGGCGGCGACCCGTGTGCCCGCACCTGTGCGTGCTGCGGATGCTTCGAGCTCGGGGCCTGTGGTTCGGCAGACCGAGGTGGTAGCCCCGAGTCGCCCCCCGACCGCTCCCGTCCCTCCGACCCGCACGTCCCCACCACCGAGACGGTCTGACCGGAGGAAGAAGAAGCAGCTCGCCGAGGGGGATGACTCCCGGGCTCGATCCGTCTCCTCGGAGCAGAGGAGTCTTGATGTCGTCCTGGGCGGCTCGGGAGCCGGCGCTGACATCGCTTCTTCGACTTCCGCTTATGCCATCCACGTGAAAAAGGTGTTGGATGGAGAGATTAAGGCGGAGGATTTTGATAGCGCCTTCGCGCGAGAGAACTTTTTGATGGAGGAGAGGCTCCAGGCGGTAAGGCTTCGAACTTTGGCCTTGACCCTTTTTCTTGGACTTGTCGTTTAGTTAATTTTTATATTTTGCAGATTACTCGGGAGTTCGCCATCTACGGCGAGAAGCTTGTGAAGTCCCTTGACTCTGCCAGCCAGGGGATCGGTCAGTCGAGGAAGGAGCTCGAGGCCGAGAGGAAGAAGAGGGAGGAGCTCGCGGGCCAGTTGACGCAAGTCTCCTCTGAGCTTCATGAAGAGCGCCTCAGGAGCGAGGAGCGGCGCAAAAAATACGATGAACTGAAGAAGGATCGTGCCGCTCTATCGACTCGCTGCAAGGTGCTCGATGGCAAACTCAAGAGGGCTATGGACGAGTTCCAGGCCAAACTTGGGAAGAAAGAGGAGGAACTTGAGGCCTTCAAGGTCCGGTTTCGAAGGGCCCAGGAGGAGTGGGTGGAAGAGCAGAAGCGGCACGAGGCCGAAGTCGAGGCACTGAAGGGTGGCACAGGGGTCGATATGGAGCTCCTGGTGGCCAATCCTTCTTTCAAGTCCACCTTCGACCTCCTGGTGAACATGGTGACCGGCTCGATCTGTAGCCTGGTTGGCCGGAGGTGCCCGGACTTTGACTTGGGCAATATCACCCGCCCTCTCCGACTCCTCCGCCAGTCGCCACCGAGGTTGAGACGGTCGTGGTCGAGCAACCAGTCGTCACCGAGGCGGTTGTGACTGGGGCTCCGATCGATGACGTCGGCGCCTCGCGGAGCCTCGAGGAGAAGGAGGCTGACAGCTTCCTGAATGTCGAAGGTGGAGATGGCGCTCCGGGGAAGACTGGAGAGGAGGAGGCTGGCGCCTGACTCCTTTTTCCTTCTTTTTTGTACTCGAAATTTCGCCTTGTATGAAACTTCTAACACTTTTGTCGTACCTTTGTAGAACATTTCTTTTCATTATGAATGGATTCACGCTTTTTTTTTTATTGCTCATTATTTCGATATCTTATGCTTGTTGTATGGATTTGTGCTTTCTTCATTTGTTTCTCCGAGTGGAAAGTTTGGTGTCTAGAGTGAGTAGGGCTTCCGTACGGCTTCTTTTATTTTCGGATCCTGATTCATATGTCATTTTTGAGCATGCATTCGGGCCCGCTCGTCCCTTCATTTTCGAGGGTTCGGCTTCGACGAGCGGAAAGGGTCGGCTTTGACGAGCGGAAAGGGTCGGCTTCGACGAGCGAAAAGGGTCAGCCCCGATCGCTGTACTTAGCTGCAAAGCAAGCCGTAGAGGTCAGGTTGGGCGATGCTTACGCATCGCCCCTCTGACGCTCAAGTTAGTAATGGTGATATGAATGAGTAATGATAAAGTAAAAGTTAATGAATAAAATTGAAATTGAATACGCGTATCTGTGTACTAGTGATAGTATTTCTTCAAGTGTTTGATGTTCCAGCTATTCTGCACTTTCTTTCGCTCTAGCGTCTCGAGCTGGTAAGCCCCGTGTCCTATAACTTTGGTTACTTTGTAGGGGCCTTCCCAGTTGGGGGCTAGTTTTCCTGCTCCCAATTCTTTTGTGTTTTGAAACACTCTTCTTAGGACTAGGTCCCCTTCTAGGAAGCTCCTTGGCTTCAACTTCTTGTTGTAGAATCTCTCCACTTGGATTCGCCGTCGTGAGGCCCTGGTTGCTGCGTCTTCTCTTATCTCGTCCATGAGTTCCAAGTTTTTCTGCAACAGATCCTGGTTCTCTAATTTATCCGCGAACTCTACCCTTGGGCTGTGAGCAATAATCTCGACGGGCGACATAGCTTCAACTCCATACGCGAGTGAGAACGGTGTGGCCCCGGTGGCGGTCCTTGGGGTGGTTCGGTAGGACCAAAGGACTGCGGGGAGTTCCTCCACCCATCTGGATCCGTGCGGGCTCAGTTTTTTCTTTAGTGTAGCCATTACCGTTTTGTTAGTGGATTCTGCCAAGCCGTTTGCTTCGGGGTATCGCGGCATTGAGAACACTAACTTTATGCCGTAGGTATCACAGAAGGCTTGCATTCTTTCACAGGCGAATTGACGTCCGTTGTCCGTACATATTTCTTTAGGGATTCCGAAGCGGCACAGGACGTGCTTCCACAGGAACTTGATTACCTCTAGGTCGCGGGTTTTTCCTAGAGCTTCGCCTTCCACCCACTTGGTGAAATAATCTGTTACCATGAGGATATGATCTTTTTGGCCGGTCCCTTTTGGCAAGGGTCCTACTAAATCCATTCCCCATACCATGAATGGCCACGGGGTAATCGAAGCGTGGAGGGGTTCCGCGTTCTTGTGAGTGGAAGCCTCGAAACGCTGGCAGCTATCACATTTTTTGACGTGGTTGGAGGCGTCTTGCTTCAGAGTAGGCCAGTAAAATCCAGCCGTGATTATTTTTTGGGATAGTGACCGAGCCCCGGCGTGATTCCCGCAGTCGCCTTCGTGCACCTCGGCGAGCACTTTCTCCGTATCTGGAGAGGCGATGCACCGAATGAGGGGTCCTCCGAATGAACGCCTATACAGACTGTCGTTGATGATTATGAAGCGGGCGGCAGTCCTTTCGATCTTTGTTACTTCATGCTTATCTCCAGTTGGGGGTTCTCCGCTTAGATATTGTGTGATAGGGGTCCTCCAATCATTTTCGTATTGACTGACGGGAGCGACGCTGTTCTGGGTTGATACGGAAGGGGCGGTTAGCCAGACCTCGGGTACCGGTCGCGAGCTCCCAGGGGAGCTGGTGGTGGCCAGGCTTGCCAGAGCGTCTGCTCTAGCATTCGATTCCCGAGGGACGTGGCGGAGATCCCACTCCTCTATCGATTCCTTAAGTTTTTCGATCATAGAGCGATATAGCTTTAGACGTTCTTCCTTCACGGCATAGGTGCCAGCCAGTTGGTTGACCACTAGCTGGTAGTCACTTTCAGCGCGGACTCTGCGAGCTCCGAGTTCTGCTGCCAGCTGCATACCTAGGACGAGTGCTTCGTATTCTGCCTCATTATTGGTTGCTGGGAAGTCGAGCCTGATGGCTCGCTCGTAGTTTTCTCCGTGCGGGTCTGTGAGGACTATCCCGGCACCATTGCCGTGCATATTACTTGCTCCGTCGACTTTTAAAGACCAGATGCCGGCGTCCTCGTCAGCTTTTGTCATGTGAGCTACTTCGCATTCTGCTTTTAGTTGTAAGTCAGTGGAAAAATCAGCAACGAAATCGGCTAGCACTTGCGATTTGATGGACGTTCGTGGCTCGTACTGGATTCCGTAGCCCCCTACCTCGACGGCCCACTTAAGTAGGCGTCCGGACAGGTCCGGTTTTGATAGTACGGCTCTGATAGGGTAAGCCGTGATCACTTTGATCGAGTGCGCCTCGAAGTAAGGTCGTAGTTTTATGGCGGCATTCACGAGTGCCAGGGCGAGCTTTTCCAAGGCGGTGTACCGCGTTTCTGCGTCTAGCAGGGACTTGTTGGCGTAGTGAACTGGGTGCTGTTTACCGTCCACTTCGCGTACCAAAATAGCTCCAACTGCGTGACCGGATACGGAGAGGTAAAGCAACAAGGGTTCGCCATCAACTGGTTTTGATAGCAGGGGCGGATTGGTCAAGTAGGCTTTCAATTCCTCGAGTGCTTTCGCACATTCGTCAGTCCACTCGAATCGCTTTCCTTTCCGTAGTACACTAAAGAAGGAATAGGTCCTTTCGGAATAGCGCGATATGAAGCGACTGAGAGCGGCAAGCCGCCCGGTCAATTTCTGCACTTCCTTCGGGGATTTCGGATGCTCTATGTCCTGGATGGCCCTAATCTGTGTGGGGTCTGCTTCTATTCCTCTTTGGGTCACGATATGTCCGAGGAATTTACCGGAAGCTACTCCGAATGAGCACTTGGCCAGATTGAGCTTCATGTTGTAATTTTCCAAAGTTTTGAAAGCATCTTCCAGATGGGCCACGTGGTCTCGAGAACTGAGTGACTTAACGAGCATGTCGTCAATGTAGACTTCCATCGTTTTACCGATTTTTTCTTTGAACATTGAGTTGACGAGGCGTTGGTACGTCGAGCCTGCGTTCTTCAGCCCAAATGGCATCACCTTATAGCAATAAATGCCTTGACTGGTAATGAAGGCTGTTTTTTCTTGGTCGTCAGGGTGCATTTAAATATGATTATACCCGGAGAATGCGTCCATGAAACTTAACAGCTCGTGCCCAGCCGTCGCGTTGACTATGGCGTCGATATGCGGCAAGGGATATGGGTCTTTTGGACATGCCTTATTTAGATCGGTGAAATCAATGCAGACCCGGTTTTTGCCATTTTTCTTCTTAACGACGACGACGTTAGCCAGCCAAGTGGGGTAATGTACTTCCCGCACTGACCCGATGTCAATGAGCTTTTGTATTTCCTCATTGATGGCTTGGTTTTTCTCGAGGGAGAATTTTCGCCGCCGCTGCTGTACCGGTCTGCAACTAGGGTCTACCTGAAGACGGTGCGTGGTGATCGATGGATCGATCCCTGTCATGTCGCGATGCGACCAAGCGAACACATGAACCTTTTTCCGTAGGAACCCTAGGAGGGCGTCCCTAACGTCTGCTGGTAGCTCTGCCCCTACGAAGGTAGTACGGGTTGGATCAGATTCGTCGATGGCCACTTCTTCTAGTTCTTCGGCTTCAGGTCGGCCGACGGGGGCCGATACAATGTCATGCTGTTGGGAACAGACGGCCCGGAAGCTGGCATAGTAGCAATCCCTCGACGCTTTCTGCTCGCCCCGGATGGTTTGGATTCCCCATGGGGTGGGAAATTTAAGTGCCTGATGATATGATGAGGGGACGGCCTTGAGTTCGTGAATCCACGGCCTCCCTAGGATGGCGTTGTGCGCAGAAGTGGCGTCTACGACTTGGAATTTCACATCCAGGTTCAAACCTCCGCAGTACATGGGTAGAGTGATCTCTCCTACCGTCTGCTGTTGGCCTCCGTTAAAACCATAAAGGGTCATGGTTACCGGCTCTATTTTGCTTACGGGGATTTGCATTTCCTTCAATGTTCGGAGGAACATGATATTAGCTGAACTGCCATTATCTACGAGCAGCCTCTTCACTTGACAATTTGATATCAAGAGTGATATCACGAGTGCATCGTGATGGGGATGTACGAGTCCTGGCGTGTCTTCCGTAGTAAATTCGATCGCCTCGTGTTGTTGCACGGGGCCAACGTGGTGGATCTCGTGGTTGAGGATCCTACGGGCCCTCTTGGCCGCTGAGCGTGATCTTCCGCTGATCTCCGAGCCCCCGACGATCACGTGGATCGTACGCTCGGCAGGCGGCGGCTTATTCTGAGGTTCCGGGTTCCCAGTAGGGTTGGCCTGCCTGCCTCTCGTCCACGTGTTCTTTCCCTTATTCGTTAGATACTCAGTGAGAAATCCGTTCTTTAGAAGTTTGAGCACCTCCAGTCGTAAGGCTTGGCATTCCTCGGTCTTGTGGTCGTGATCGTTATGGAAGCCACAGAATTTCTTCATATCCCGCGTTTTGGGGTCGGATTTCATCTTAGCCGGCCATTTTACAGCTCCACCGAGCCCCTTAAACACGTTGTTGACCAGGTATTTCTGATCGACGCAAAGGTTGTAGGGTATCTCGCCGGATCTTTGCGTTCGACTGTAGGGGTGATCGCGTCGCGACCGACGCTCATTTCAGAAGTTTTTGCGTTCCACATATCTCGATCCCGAGGAGCTTCCTCGATATCGATCCTCTCGCTGCTGACCAACGAGGTCGTAGGCCTTCTGCTCGTTCAGGCGAGCGATGCGGTTTGGTTCGTCCTCTTCCCAATTGATTTCCACCCAGGCTTGCGATAGGACGGAGTCCATGTCGTAGCAAGGATGGCTGGTCAGATCGCGATATAGTTTCGAGGACACGTCCAGGCCATTTTTGAACGCGAATAAGGCCGTCAAAGGAGGGCAGTTCGGTATGGAGGCGAGTTCCTGATTGAAGCGCCCCACATAAGATCGCAGGGATTCCCCCTTCTTTATACGTATGCTGTTGAGCGCATCCGGATGTTTAGCCACGCATCTGCAATTAGAGTACTGTTTCCGGAAGGCCATATGGAGCTCCGAGAAGGTGGAGAATGAGCTCCTTGGCAAATTGACGAACCACTGAAGGGCTGGTCCAGTGAGGCTCGCTCCGAAGCTCTTGCACATACAAGCCTCGCGTAGGTCGCTCGGAACCGAGGTGGTCAGCATCTTCTGTTTGTAGAGTGCGATGTGGTCCTCCGGGTCGGTTATTCCATCGTACAACTGGAAGGATGGTGGTACGAACCTTGCGGGGACATCCATGTTGGTAATATCTGGGGTGAAGGGCGAGTCGGCATAGCTATCTCGTGGGATGAGAGAGTCCGGGGGAATTATCCCTGGGATGCGGCAGATGAGTTTTTCCAGCCCAGCCATACGCGCCTCGAGACGCTTCTCATATTCGCCCCGCAGCGGTTCGGTATCGAGGCGTTCAGTCGGATGATGAGTCTTCGCTCCCGAAGGTCTGCGCCCTGGGTCCGACGTCGCCGGCGTATCGAGATCAAACGCCTCCTCCAGGTCATGGGCCAAGTTCTTGCGGGGATTCATCGGTTTCTCGCCAGTGAGGGGCTCTTCGATGAAGGGTGGCTTCTGGGGCGCCTTCTCCTTGCGGAGCTGCTCGTTCTCCCTACACAAGGCATGGTTGGTGGCGTGCAACTCCATGATTCTGGAGTCCGTTTCCTTCGCACGGCGTCGGTTTTCCTCGGCCTCCTCGGCTAGTCGGGCCAGGATTGTATTCAGCAGTTCCGGAGGCACGGCTTGAGCGCCGCTGCTTTGCAAAGTCTGCCGTACTAACTCGTCGACAGGGACGAGGTCCGTCGGTGCCGATGAGCTCGGTGGGCGAGCCCCGGTCGTCTTCCCCGCTTGATTTCCCATTTTTCCGCTATTACCTGACATTGAATCGATGAAAAGAAAATGAAAAACAGTTCCAAGGGCCCCACGGTGGACGCCAAATGTTGAGGTTCGATTTCACAGATTTATGGAGCCCTTAGAACTTCATGAGAACATCACGGATAATAACGAAAATTGGAAATATCAAACGAGAATTATAGGCAAAAACCAAATATATGGCGAATAAAACGACGCTAATATAATTGCTGTCAATAATAATAAGAATCTGTAGAGAATTTGGCAGAGTTACGGCTATATCTTGCTAAGGGAGAATAGATGGTCGAAAATGGAGCCCCAAACCTCTATTTATAGACAGGATAGGGCCTAGGGCGAGAATCTTAACCCTAGTCGTCGTGTACCAACGGCTCGCCGCTGATTTCGGAACGGTCACGGACTTTTCGGGGCGGTTAGGGCTGCAACGGTCGAGCACCGCCATGCTGCTAGGGTTTCGTTCTTTAAGAGCTCCTCGCCATCGACTATCTTGTCTCCTCGTTGTCGAGGCTCTGAGCTCCTCGGTGTAGAAGTCTGAACTTAGACTTATTTCGCTGCTCTGTCTGGCCTTTGAGGTCGGTCCCTTGTGCTGGGCCGTTCGCGTGGGCTGAATTACTTAATAGGCCTGGGCCTCGTGGGCCTGGCCCCAACACAATTTATAATTGAAATAATAAAAAAATATAAATTATAAAACAATTAGATAAAATAAAAGCACACTTATTACATTGTCATAGATGACATTAAAAAAATACAACTAATTGAAATAAAATTACATTTTATAAAATACGACTACAACTTAAAATAAAATTATTACATAAAATACAACGACTTGTATTTAAATTAAATTAGTTAAATCAAAACGACTAAATTATCAATAATTTGAGAATAAGATAGTTTTTGATAATTTTTTCTTGAAAAGGCAAGTGGGTATATTTCTCAATTTAAAAATAAAAATATATATATCAAAATTGTCTCTATTTGTAGAGAATAAAAAATATGAATTTCGGTATATTATTTAAACGATATACTCCCTCCATCCCATAATATTAGTCCTGTTTTCCTTTTTCGTCTGTCCCAAACATTAGTCTTTTTTCCTAAAATATAAAAGTAATACACACTCACTAATAAAATATTAATTTACTCTATCTCTACTCGCATTGGTATCTGTGCCGGAATGAAACAAGACTAATGTTATGGGACGGAGGGAGTATTAATTTTAGTATTATATGGAGTACAAAATAAATACTTCCTCCGTCCCGGCTGAATTGTCCCGGTGACTTTGGGCACAATAACCAAGGAGTGTGAATGTAAAGTAAGTTGAGTAAAATTAATATTTTATTGTTGAGTGTGAAAAAATTGCATTTTTAAGTAATGGGACAATTAAGGTGGGACGAACGAAAAAAAAAAGTGAGACAATTAAAGTGGGACGGAGGGAGTATATGAATAGAAATAAAAATAAATGCAAGAATTCAATTGGTCAATAATGAAATAATAAAAGAAAAATGTAAGAATTTAATTAGTCAATAATGAAATAATAAAAGAAGGCAAAAACTTGCGTTAGGTAGGCCTAAACGGTTTAGGCGGGTTTTATCCTACCCAAATGGGTTCACCCATCCCAAATAGGGTATATTATATGGGTTTGAGTTTGGTTTAATGGATAAAACCCACCTAAATCGTTTAGGTCTGCCTAACCCAAGACCTTCCCATAAAAGAAAAATGGCTGTGGGATCCTCAAACCTTTGTGGTAGGGAGTGATTAGTCTTAAAGCATATTACCACAACAAGAACCAGCAATTGGAGGTCGTTAATATTTTTTGTCTTAAAGCATATTACCACAACAGTAACCAGCAATAGAGGGGGGTAGGGATAAGTAACAGCAACAGTAAACCAACAAAAATCTGTGACTGAATGTGAATGTGGACTAGATTAGATGCAAAATCAAAACGTATCAGAAGATAAAATCATCTTCCCATCCATCCCACAACCAAATCAAATCTCAGTTCAAACCCCTACATTATATCATTTAATCCTTCCTCATTCACTCCAAAGAACAGGAGATGATTCCAAATAAAATCCATCACATCACATGATCTGATGCACATCTCCTCAACCTATCAGTCGAATGCCTCATCATCATCATCAGGAAGCGGCTGACTAGCTGCTTGAGCAAGCTCTGCTTCATGCCTGCAAAATAATTTAAGGTTTAACATCATTAACAAAAGTCAGAAATTCACAATATCATACAACTGCCGAGTTTCTGCTTACTGTTGTTGTGCAGCCAAATCAATTTGAACTTCTGGAGGGGCTAGAGCAGGAGACTCCACAAAATGCAAGTTAGGATCCCTGCAACCACAAAAAAGTTTTAATAATACCCAATTAACCCCTAGTCAGCGAGGTCAATCAGAAATCAGAAATAATGTCAAATATGATTTAAGTAAAATACCCAGCAAGTTTCCTAGCCAAATATAGGAAGGGCTTCTCGAAGTTGTAATTGCTCTTAGCTGATATTTCATAATACTGTAGATTCTTTTTCCTGTGGAAAGTAACCTGCTTGGCCTTCACTTGTCTGTTCTTGACATCAACCTTATTTCCGCAGAGCACAATTGGGATGTTCTCACAGACACTAGAATATTACAACAACATATGTTACACGCATACAAACCACAATAGCAAGCCAAACTTTATTAAACACATACCGGCAAAGATCGCGATGCCACGTGGGAACATTCTTGTAAGTCAACCGAGCAGTGACATCAAACATAATGATGGCACATTGTCCATGTATGCTGCAACAGATTAAATCATCATAATTAAGCAATCAGTTTATACACAAAATATTACAGAGTGCTTTAAGTTCCCATGTTAAAAGTACATAGGATCATAAGACCATGTAGTGGCTATACAATTCACTTACTAGTATCCATCCCTTAGGCCACCAAATTTCTCCTGCCCAGCTGTGTCCCAGCAATAAAATCTGATCTTTCCACAGTTGGTGAAAAAATCGAGGGGGTGAACTTCCACACCAATTGTGGCTGTTCCAAAGAAGTCTCTTTTAATAACAAAATTGAAAATCTTCAAATACAATATTAAAATTAAAGATAGTGTTCCAATGCGTACGCTCATATTTCTTCTCAAATTCACCAGTTAGATGCCTCTTCACAAATGTTGTTTTCCCTGCAGATTCAAAAATGTATTTATTGTATTCCAATACCTATTAAACTTATAATTGACAAATTTTCGATACAAAAAGCTAGTGTTCGATCGCATTGGATTTAAATGAAAAATAATGAACCACACTTGCCAAAAAAATCAGTAAGCCTAATCACTAATGCCACACAATGTTAACTAGAATACTAAAATAAAAATAAAATCAATAAGCCTAAACACTAATACCACAATGTTAACAATAATTCTAAATAAAATTTTAAAAAAATGTAAAATCGAAAATGTATATTCTGGCCAGCAATAATCACAGTTAAAATAAATAAACCTAATTGCTAAAAACAAACAGGTAAAGAAGCACACATTCTCCCAAAAATTATCATAAATTTTTCGTGTATTTAAAAAGTACAAAATCTCAAATGCAATATTAAAACTAATTGAATACCTGTTCCACCGTCGCCAACAATTACAAGCTTGAAGCTAGGGTAATCCACAGTCTGCTGATTTGGCAACGCCTGAAATATACCAAAATAAATAAAATCAGAAAACAGCTCAATCACACCATAGCAGCAGGAAATCCAAAATACAGTATAAAATCAGATCGAAAACGAAAAGTGACAAAGACGCTGGTGCTTACCATTGAATCTGTGATGATCTTTCAGAGTGAGAGAGATTGTTGCGAGCGCGCGTATATATATTCCGGAGCACGACACTAAATATGTAGCGTAAGTCTTGCCTAGGACGTTTTGAAAATGTGCTCAAGCTCAGCTGGAGTAGCTTTAATCTGACGCGATGATCTCAGCCGTCGGATCTAAAGCTGGAGCCGCGTCACGTTTAATTGAACACAAGTATTGTTCTAGAATATATCATTGAATTTGGGCCTCTTCTTTTCTTCGGGCTCTTACCCAATGATTATTTTTTTTTTTGAGAAAATTACCCAATGATTATTACTAACTCAAGTTTACATTTTAAGCTATTAAAAAAAAAAGTTTACATTTTTTAAAAATAAACACAAAACAATAATAATAATATTATTATTATAGGAAGTGGATCACATGTTAAAAGTTCATTTGTGTTAAATATAATCTAAAAAAAATTAATGATCAAGATTAAAAAAATTCAATATTTGATGCTTAATTGTTTTATGAATTATCTATAAGCAATTAAGAATATTTATAAAACAATTAAGCACAAATAAAATTATACTTGATTTTTTAATTATTAATAATTTTAATATCAACAGTTTATAATATCTATCTAAATATTAAGACTATGATTCTATTATTTGTTTTAAGAAATATTTGCACCCACTTTTATACTTGTCTTTAATACCGATAAATTTTTTATATATAGAGGTGTAATCATATCACAAATCTCTCTTAAATGGAAGAAGAGAATGAATCTGAACCTTTAATTTTAAAATATGAATGGTCAAGATTTAATGCTGAATTTTACTTTATTATTTAATTTAATAATTAATTAATTTCATAAGGGGTTTAATAATAATTAATACATTCTTTTTTTATTATTTCCATAACTACCTCCTAAAATCTCTCCTACGATTTAAAATCTCTCCCTAATTGAAAATCAAAATCATCCTCAAAATCTGTTTCAATTTTTGTTTGCATAGAATTTCATTCGTTGACATTCAAAGATCTCAATCATATTTTCTCCAGCATTGAGGCTTCTCTGCATCACAACCGGCGGCATTTTCCTCATCATGTACATCTTCGTCTCAGCATCTCTACGTCGTGGTTCCAGGCGATGGCCCGCTTTCTCGTTGAGGCTGCTTAGATATTCATCCCAGCAGCATGCGTAGAGCGCAGATCGTCGTAGTATAGCAGTGGCAGGGCCGCAGCGGATGGAGCACGACATCTAGTCGCAGATCCTTGGGGTGTCCCATGGTGGCGGCGTCTGGTCGCGGGAGAAAGGCGGCTAGGGTTTGTAGGCCGTAGAAGATGGAGATGCGGGCTAGGGTTGATTTTGCCTGCACTACGAATCACGTCGGTTGATTTTTCCTTAATTTGTTGGACGACGTTGTGGTTTATGATGATGCGTTCAACGGAGAATCGTTGCACCTTACATCTGCAAAGTACTCGGACTTCCTTTCATCGTCTTCTTTTTTATCCATATTTTTTTTCTTGATTATTTGCTTGTGTTTCACAGTCACAATTTAGAAAATTGAAGTTTGATGGGTTGAGTTGAAATAATCATTTATGTTTTGTAGAATATAGTTGTTTATTTTTGTTATGTAAGTTGCAGTATTTAAGCCTGTAAATTTGCATCAAATACACCTGTAAATTTGCATCAAACACGCCTGTGAATTTGCAATATTTCTTGTATTGATTGAGGTTTTAGAATATAGTTGTATAGCTTTAAGATGTAAGTTACATTATTTATGCATGTAAATATGCATTACATATGTCTGTACAGTTGTAGTATTTCATTGAATGATTGACATTATTAAAGCAAAGTTGTTTATTTTACAGATGTAAGTTGCATTATATAAGCATATAAATATGTATTATATACGCATGTACAGTTACATTATCCTTCAAAGAATAATTGAGGTTTTTAGAAAACTTTTATTTTTCTGAAGTAAGTTGTATGATATAAGCCTCTAAATATGCATTATATAAGCCTGCAAAGTTGCATTACAAATGTTTCTTGAAGTGTTAGAGATTTTTAGAATATAATTAATTTTAATATTATGAATAATGCAATATTTATATTCTATATAATGCTATCAGATGGAAAAGATAACACAATTGCAAATTGCTAATTTTATTTTTTTATGATTGCAATATGTTTCATGGAATGATTGAAGATTTATAACATAATTACATTTAAAATTGCGGATAATGCAATTTTTATATTCTATATAATGCAATTTCCATAGGATAGATCATACAACTGTCCATTGTTAAATTGATTTCTTTAAAATTCGAAATACCTAAAAATGAAAAACAAAAGTATAAATATATTAATCAGGAAAAATATTCATTAAAATTCGAAATTAATAAAATGTAGCGATAATGTAGCTAAATATTAGGGATTTTTCTAGATATAATGAGTGTGAAAAAGAATAAAAATAATTAATTTAGGAAAATATTCATAAAAACTCGAAATTCCTAAAAACTAGGGATAATGGAGCATAAAATTAGGGATTTTTCTATTTTGTAGATTTAATGGATATGAAAAATTACAAACTTACCCTGTTAATCTAACATTTTATAGGTAGATAATGCAACCTTTTAATTTTGGTCTAATATTTAATCATAACCATCCTACACCTAAAATAGGTGGTCCAGATTCATTCTTTTCTCTCGTCCAAATGGTCACTTGTGACTTTAACGCACCCATATATATATATATATATATATATATATATATGCATTCAAAGCTGAACATATATTCATGAATTAACAGAGACCAAAATTCAGCCCTTGATTTTGAAAATAGACGTCCTTGATTTTCTGTTGTCATTTATCATTGTCGATAGCTTCTTCCATCATTAAAATGGCAAATTAGTCCTAAACGGAAAAAAATAAATTAAATTAAATTTGCATGCTGGTTTATCGGATTCAGTTACCAAAACAAATCCCCACGATTTTTCCATTATTATCGTATAAATTGGAAAGAGAAATAAGATCATGTTGCATATTTTTGGGGTGCGGTTTACCAAAAAAGAATACACCACGATTTATTCCATAATCTTAAGTTAATCGTTTATCATTGTTTATGGCTTTGTGTGTCATTGTAAGGTAATTCTGTCAAAGTGTGATAAACTGCAAGGTGAAATAAGATTTTTCGGCTGATTTATCGGGTGCGGTTTCAACCTCCACTAATCCATTAAATGCATAAACAACTTTAATTATCCGTATAATGATATTGAATAAAGATAACAATGATCTTAGACGTGTATTAAAATCAATTAAGATTAAATCGACAAATTTTGATAAAATGATCTTGAATATAGGTAACAATGATAATATCAACAGTGCACAATGCTACATATTAACTGAGTTCACACAATGTAGAAAATAAATAAATAATTAGCAATCCATTAAATAAGAATTCGAGCTATGAAACATTTATTCAAAAATAATGACACACATTTAAAATAACAATAATAATATCGATAACTTAATTAAAACGTAATTAGCATAAATGGATCAAATCCTAAGCAAGAACATAATAGCAAGAATATAATAACAATAATAACAAGAACACAATAATAATGATAATAGCGAGTACTTAATTAAAACGTAATAGCAAGAACATCGTCCAGTCCGACTCATTGCACTCCCTCGCCTGCACGCTCCCGCTAGGGATGTCAATCGAACTAAACCGTCGGATTTCGGGCTAAACCGTCGGATTTCGGGCTAACCCTATCGGGTTGCGGGCTATTCGGTCCGGGTTGAATCGGGCTGAATTTTTATCGGGCTAAAAATTCTTGAACCTAACCCTAACCCACCGGTTTTCGGGCTGACCCGTCGGGTTGATAATATTTACGAGTTTATTTTTGTAAAGATTTTCTTAAAATATTTTAACAACCCCTAAAACAAAATAAAAAAGAAAATGATGAACCAACACAAATAAAAGACATCAAATAACAATATATTTGCAAAAAAATAGTGATAAGTGGATAATCATAGTTTGAAAAGAAAAAAAAATGTCAATCCTTATATACCAACTAATTTAAGTAATAGAAGTACATTTCTCAACGTATAAAATGATAAAATAATGATTAAAAAATTAAATATAGCTTTCACTTGGATGAACATAACAACGAGTGGCTAAAGGTTCTTGAAAGGAATAAATGAGTAGGTACGCTAATTAGAAGAGTGACGAGTGGAAGACAATGAAAGAGGAAGAAATGAGAGATTTTTTGATTTGAGGGTTAAAGACTACGTCATTGGGAGAGATTGATGAGATTTTGTGTGACGGAAAATTAGGTCTATGGAATTAGGTATATAATTAATGGGTATAGTAGAATATAAATAATATTAGAAATAATAAATAATAAATTATTAAATATTGCCGGACCTACGGGCCGACCCGCAACCCACCGGGCTCAGCCCGTTCGGGCCGCCAACCCGTCGGGTTCAACCCGTTCGGTTAAAAATAATTTCGGGTTGGAAATTTTTTACCCTAACCCGCATTTTAGCCCACCGGTTTCGGGCCGACCCATCGGTTTCGGGCTTTATTGACATCCCTAGCTCCCGCACTCCCTCCCATTGCAGTACATCATCCACGTCGGCTCCAAACAGCCTAATCCCGCCGCCGCGCGCCACCTTCTCGCACTCCAACGCGATCCTCAGCAGCCTTAACGACATCTCCTTCACGAGTGCCGCAATCGACACCGTGAACTCAACCAAGAACACGGGTTTGGACCTCAAGTTGCACTGAACAGCAAAGCTCACAGCACCGCGGTGGTTTCCGAATAGGGTTCAGGTGACCTTAAGGCTGAGGGAGGGGGTGATGGAGAGCTGGTTGGGAGTGGTGATCCATCTGCACGTGGTGGGGAGGATGGAGGGGAACGTGATAATTGAGAGAAGCGATCGAAGGAACGCCCCGATGTTGTTGCGATTTCTGCTGAAGCGGCGGGAGAGCTCTCTCGCGTGATGGATTGATTGTTCTTTGAGGTCATGTGACATATTTTTTAATAATATTAATGCGCAACAATAATAATATAAATATATGCTAACAAATAAAATCTCATGAAATTAGGAATTACCATAATTATCAAATCTAATAAAATTATAACTACCTAAAACACCCTTTCAATTAAATGAAAAAATAAATTATCGGCCACATGTCATTATTGTAGCCATCGGATCAAAAAAATGAACGCTTGGATCATAGGTCATAGTTCATTCAGGACATCTAGTTCAGAAATGAACGGAACTATATATATATATATATAGGGAGCCGATCAGGTAAGAAAAAGTCCCATGTAAGAAAAAAGAATGAATCATATCCATCAGATCTTAATAAATCAATGGTTGATATAAAATCAAGCAACAAATCAAACACAATCAAACAACACAGTAATCAAGCAACAACTAAAACACAATCAAACAATTGTTTGATTGTGTTTTAGTTGT